>PVKE010003604.1:0-70887 GCA_004027555.1 Craseonycteris thonglongyai | reverse complement strand
ATTAGTTTTCCATATAGTTTCACTCCACAGGTGGACACGGGGCTGCACAGGGCAGAAACTGAGCAGGAAGACTCCCGCATAGGCTTCGGCAAGACTTGAACTGGGAGCACACCCCAGTTAAGCATATGGGTCCACATGGGCTGGGCCCAGGATTTGATCCTCGGGCTCTGGGCCTGCAAAGCGAGCGCTTAACCTGCTGAACCATCCCAGCTTCCCCTACATGGCATTTTAAATCGCCAACCTCTGTAAAGAGCACTGCTACTTGCCTTTGTGCATGGTCCACAACTGACACTCATGATGGGGATTCTATATCCTATGCCCAAGACCTAGTTCACATCTCAATCCACAGGATCCTTGAATTCAGAATATTCAAAAAAGTTCTACCAAACTTGCTTCATCCTCCTTTCCTAGGGAATGGCACCACACCCTACCCAGTCATTGCCACCAGAAATTTGTGTTAGTTTTAATTATCTTCCCGTTTTTACCCATAACCCACATGCAGTTACTCACTAAGCTCTGTAGTTTCTGTTTCATTAACATATCTGATATTGATCCCTTCTTTGCATACCTCTGCCATTTAGAGGTCTCTCTGCCTCCATCTCACACCAAGACTGACCAAGCTCACACCATCTTCACAAAAAGACTTTTCTAAAGCACAACCTTGACCATCCTGTTTCCAAACCCTTGTACTCTCCAATGCCTATCAAATCAAGTCTGACTCTTTAGCATAGTAAATGAAACTGTCCTCCATTTTTGGAAGGAGGGTATAACACACTCATCCTTCACAGCTCTACTCTGTCCCCAAATACCAGCTAATTGGTATTCAGTGCATAGCATCATTTTACACCTCTATGCCATTGCGCATACTGATCTTTCTGCTCAGAATACTGTTCCCAGTTTCCCTTCCCATGCTAAAGCTTAGTTTATTCCTAGTTTTTCTTTAAAACTACTTCAAGAAGGTTCTGTAAATTCTTTATGGGCCTCTAGGCCAGAGCCAGTTGTTTTGGAAAGTAATTGGTTATTCATTTCTTCTAGTATTTCCTTCAGGTGCATGGAGCTCCACTAGATAAAGTACTCCCCAGCTCTCTACCTCTTCACGCACTTCACCCCAAGGGAGGTACAGTGACTCCTCTGATTGGTAAATTTAAAAGGAATTAATGGGGCTTGCCTTGTCCAAATATGACTTTCTTCCTCCATGAATTAACTTGTCCCCAGGATAAGTTGGACTAATTGGGGGTCCCATAATAGCAAAGCCATTTGGCTAAGAGTCTAAGATTAATGATCTAATTCGTTCTCTATTAATAATGAGCATAAAATTTTGATGCCCATTTGCTTCTCCTTCTCAAGTAAATCATCCAGAACTCAATGGTATCCAGTCACTGTTCACTGGGTCCTCCCAGGACTCCAGTAAACTCCAACACTGAATCCTTCCTCTGTTATGCCTTTGTGTGTCTAGACATACATCTGATGGCTTGAGACTGTCGCATTGTATGACACATCCAACTTGACCATAAGGTCCCATGGACAGGGAGTAATAATAGTTATCTCTTTATTCTGAGCATCTTGCATTCAATTTATGTTTGTGAGTGACTGAAAGAAAGTGAAGTTGCTTCTGGTGGTCATTAGCAATCCTCAGTTAGATTAAGTTTCATTAAATTCTCATCTAAACTACTCTTTTCTAATTTTCTGTTTTTTATTACTCAGTTTAATAAAATAGAGTAAATCATTCAAGACAGTAACATGACAATAACAATCTCATGTTGGCGTTTAATGAATCAAAACACCAAAAAAGTGTCTCAGAGACACTAAAACTGGCAAAACCCCTAAATTTTTTGTACTGTCTAATTGCCTAAAACACCCACAAAATGACACATCTCAGTGCTGTAAAAGAAGCTGCTATGTACAATTTCTTCCCACATAGGAAAATTGGTCTTCATTTATGTCATAAGGTAGACATGGCATTATATTGTGGGGGGTTGTTGTTCTTTGGCTTCTGGACTTGTAAATCTGTTCTTTGAAGTCATGCAGAATGAAGCATTGTGAATTTGTAACATGAAAAGAGATGTGTATAGTCATCTGGACTCAGCTTATACTGGGAACTCTTTGTATCTTCAATTTAGGAAGTTTTTGAATGAATAAATATACATTTATGAGTAGAGAAAATATTGAGATATCTAGAAAAAAATAAATTGAATTCAGAAATTTTCAATTCCATATAGGCAGCATGTATTTTATTTCAAATATTTAAGATTAGTGAATGTAATTAATTTTAAGTACAGTTTATAAGCAAATAATGTCTACTGGAGATATATAATGCTAAAAAATAAAACAAAATTTTTACTAAATTGCTTTCAAATGTTTGTAAATTTAAATTATCTGTTTTAGCAAATATATTGGACTCATGATTTAGTGCTATTTATATTATATAATATAATTTAATAGGTTGCGAGTTTCTAATTTAACTCAATGGCACAGTTTTTAATCCATTAAGGTTGACAGCCAGTATTTAAATATCAGCAAATTCTTTCTAAGTAAATTGAGCTCTTTCATACAATCTCAGCTTTTCTCATGGTCGTAATGATAACACTGTTCCTTGATCTCCTCACATTCATCTTGTCTTTTTGCAATCCGTTGAGCTTTTCAAAATCTAAGTCTGATAATGCTACTGCCCACCTACCACCCACTTCAACTACTTTCAATTGCTCTGAGAAGAAAAATAGTTATCATGGCCCGGATTCTAGAAGGTCTCACATTCTTCTTTCTCTCCAAAGTCATCTACCCTGATGCCTATTCACATTCTGAGATGATATTATACTAGCTGTCATTTGGTCCCCTGAGTAAGGCACCCCTCTCTCACCATAGGGCCTTTGCATTTGCTGTTCTTATTACCTAGAATGCTTCTCCTTTCTCTCAAGTTGGGAGCTTTTACTGACTCTTCAGAGCTCCATTCAAATGTTATGTTCTCATAAATACTTCTCTATGATCCGGGTCAGGTTCCCTTTATAAATTCTCTTAATACTGTTTACCTTTCTTTCATAGCACTTAGCACAGTTGCAAATACATTTACTTGTTGTGGTTATTTCATCCTCTGGACTTTAAGTTCCTGATGGCAAAGGCCTTGTTGGGTTTTACGTGCCTTTGCTCAACACCTAGCACGCTGTCTGGTACAAACAATGCTCAATAAATGCTAATGAATTAATGAATACAACACAAGTTTCTGTGACCACATTCAAAGAAATGATGCTGTTGTCATGTAAGTATGGCATCAGAATCATAGGTATACCAAATTTTTACAGAAAGAAAGCTCCTCATTAGTTTACTATGGTGAAATTTAAGGGAGGTGCTGAAAACTGGAAGTTGTTGAAGGAAAGAAAACACTGGTAGGGATACAGACCCTAAAGAATCAGTTCTCCAAGTTTTAGAGAACAAAACAATACCAAGAAAGCTAAAAGCACACCCAGGGATCTCTCTTTTCACTACTATAGACATGTCATACAGAAGTCCAGGAGTAGCAGGTTGAGAAGCCTGTGAAGCAAGAAAAAAAAAACTAGGACTTAAAACATATTATGAAATGTCTCTCCTTTTAATCAAACTTCATAAACCTGTTAAACAGTGGGAACTGCACTGGATATTGAGGGAATAAAGCAAATATAGGAGTGAAGGGTGGACAGCCCTTAGGTACTGCCAATACCAGTCCATGCACTTGAGCAGGATCCCCCTTCACTCAATAAAGTCTTCAAAGGATTCTTACTATGGATACAGATGGATACAGATGAGTGGGTCTGTTTTCCTTCCAATCTAGTGAGCTCTAGTCTAGGGAAGAGTCATATCTCTGAAGGAACTTGGGAATCTACAAGCCCCAATCTTCCCCCAAGAGTGTTAACAGTCTGGCTTGGGATGATACTTTTGCCCTCACCAATCAATATTTATGATTTAGGCGTTCAGTCTCTGCTGAGCTAGCTTTGGTTAGGATGAGATAATGGCTGTGGCAAAGAGGTCATGCTAGTGTCTTTGAAGCTTGTTGAAACTAAATAAGAACAAGAACAATGCAACAGGAACTGTTCTGATCTAAAGTAGAGGAGCCATGTCACATTTAAAGAGCCAACAGACCCCTATAGAAGTCATAGATGTGCTCTCAGATCTCCTTCAAAAGACAGCCTCCAGCTGCCACCGCTTTTGATTGACAAAAACAGATTATAATATTATAATATGTTCATCCTGAGATCACACACTCCTGGATTCTTCTTGCCAATTCTTCTAGGGAGGAATACTAGACACAGGTTATTCTTGAATGCTATGGGACTTTTTAATGTACATCCTTGTTTGGAGACTCACCATTAACCTGGCCAAAACTTTTTGCAAAACTGCACGGCTACCTGAGACGAGTTCTCCCCGATCTTTCTCCCCTCTCTCCTTTCACAAGTATCAGACCTGCTTTGCCATTTGAAGACTCTCCCCTTTTACTCCTGCTCCTGTACCTCTTTCTCATTTATAGGCATTCCCCCAATTTATTCTGCTACTAATATATATACATTTTTTGGTGTCTACTTCTCCAGAAACCTAAAGTGGTTCACCTTTTCAAAATGATTCTGAAAATTAAGATGCATTTGAACTGCTGAAATTTTACTACAAGAAACTATGTTATTTCATATGTGAATACATAAATTTCCCTACTAAACATGGCCAGTACAATAAGAGACGAAGGAACTTAAGAGAATTGGGATACATCTGAGAGGAGACACTCTCATTCTGGAAGATCATAACTAAAAAAGAACTGCTGATGCTGGTAAGATTAGGAACTGAACTGCTATTTGTTAACGTTCAGAATGTCTGTGAACATTCTCCGTTGTGGACAAAACTCAAGGAGGTGGTGTGGTAAAAGTAGGCAAGACAGAGGAACAGGCTTGAAATGACATGTTAGAGTAAAACAAAGACCGTGACAGAAAAGCTGCCACATTTTAGTTTGAATCTCAGTGCCTTTTCTAATTATATGTTCTGTGTTTGGCAAACTAATTTCCCTGCATTTTTTTTTCCCTCAACTATATACAGTGATTATTGATCTTCATCTTGAAGTGCTATTATAAAATGTAAAAGGTGGGCCTGCTTAACACATAATAGCTGTTAATTTTCCCCTCCTGCCCACTAGAGCTACCCTCACCTCAGACATCTATAAAGACCAGAAGAACAGAGGAAGTTAATTTGACTTGCCATTTATCCACTGGCAACTTACAAAATCCCCTCAAGCTGGAAATCTAGAGGCATTTCTCTGTATTCACAACTCAAGTCTTCACTCGTATGGTCTCACCATCTGATATCAGCTCAGACTCCTTCTAAATGCTACCTCATTTCCTCCCTCTCTCTCCCTTATACAAATATCAAAACTACAGTCTTCCTCTTTATCATTCCTACATCATTCTTGTGTCTCCAGATGACATAATTTATGCTAATTTGATTCATAAAATACATACTAATCTCCCTATTTCTTATTCCTTTAATCAAATATATTTTCCTCTGATCCGTAAGATTAATAAGCATATACTCAATAAAAGGACCAAAAATGTAGTGCTTTGTAAATGGCAATTTTGAGAAGGCATGACTGACTGACCTAGTGTATACCAAAGGGAATTTAGACAAGTTGTGATACATGTTTATAAGTGACAGGACACTGAGTTCTCAAGGGGTTATTTCTAGGGGTGGAGGGTCCTGGGGGAAGTTCCAGGCTCCAACATGAAGCTCAACAGAGGAGCAGCTCCTCATAGTGTGCCCCACCTTCACCCTAAAGGTCTTCTGACCCTTTCTATCTCACAGGCTCCTCTACCATGAGAGGTCATACTTGCATCTATTAACAGTGTTCTAGAAATCTCCTCTGCTTCTCCTTACCTGCATCTATATGGCATTGCTAACAAGCTGGCACATTAATCTTCTTAAATGTAATAAACCAACTCATGCCCAGTTAGACTGCTCAGGCACCATTCATCTCGGTCCTGAGCCTGAAACATGTCTTTTCCTCCTGGCATTTCTGGAAGTATAGAATTCTGAGTTTTCAGGAATCTCAAGGACATTTGGTCAATGGTTTCTTCCATAGTGCCATGATAGATGGGATATTGTGCTGTCCACTTAAATCACCTTACAACACAGAATGGGCTCCTTTATAATGTAATTACTCAGATGGTTAAATAAAGAACTTAGGCAAGAGTAAATATCAAACTTGTCATTCTATGTGAGAAGCTAATTTGGGAATTTTATATTTATTATGAAAGGTGAAAATGGGATTTAACTGCTTTAACTCCTTATCTCCCTGTGAAAGAAATGCTGCCTTAAATGAATTCAGTCTGCATTTCAGAAACAGGCAGTATGAAGGCTGTTGAAATTCAATGCAGGAAAATTATGAATAAGAGCAAGACATAGGAAGAGCACTAGATTAGGAGACACTCAGCTACACAGTCTGCTTCTGCAATTCCACGATTTCCTAACTTTATAATATGGGACATAGGCTGGAAGATCTCTCAGGACACTTCTTTCTCTAAAAAGATCTTATTTTTGTGATACATGCCAAATAACTGAGTGGTTATAGTATGCAGAAAAATTAAGAAAGCCTATAAGTGAATAATATCACTTTAATGACTTCCTTGTTTTTTTCTAGAATTTTTAATATTCTTTCATTGCCTAAAATCATTTTAGAAGCAGGTTTAGAATTATAAAAGAAAATTAATATTATAAGATACTCTGGTTTCTATCTTTTTTTATCTACCTATAAATAGTACTTTACCAAACTGGACATGAAAGAGCTGTCAAGGGCAATAATAAAATCCTGGTGAGCCCATTATTGCCCAAAGCCGTTCCCCCAGCTCCCTCAGTCACTCACCTCCTAGACTCTCCCAGTCCACCCCTGAGTAAGATCTCTTACAGCCACCTTCCTCTTCATCTTTTTCAACTGATTAGTATCTTTCAAATATCAAATGAACATTTCCCCCAAAACTTTCAATTTCACTTATCTGACAAATAGATAAGTGCTTAAACTTCAGAAATACATATTTAAAATAAAAAGGCCTTTTGCTCATATTTTTAGTTCTTCCTTTCTCTGGTATAACTAATCATAAGAAAATGCCAATGATATTATTAGTTCTTATTCTTATTAACCAGACTGGAAGTTTATTATCTTGCAGAGGAAGAACATGAGAAATTGAAATAGTTTTGGGGGGTGTAGTAATAATTTTTTGAAATTTAAATAAGAGAGAAGACAGAGAGAGAGAGAGACTGAAAATGAGAGATGCAAGAAATAAGAAGTAATAGAAAGGAGAAATAAAATATAAGAAGTTAAGGAGTAAAAGCTAACTCAGAGAGCATCTCCTCTATGAAACCCAGATTTTCCCAAGCAATATTAACAACTCATTTCCTTGGGGTTCCCCGTATCTTTTTTTTAATTTCTGCTGTCATGAGTACCTTGAGGTCAAGAATCATGTCATATTCATCTTTATAAAACCAGTTCATATCTATATTCAATAAATAAATGCTGAATTGAAATGAAAATTTCAGTTAATAGGGTTGATTTAAGGTTCTAAATGCCACAAAGTGAATGCTGACCCTATGACTTCGGCTTATTCCATAACTTGCCTTGTGTATTCAAAGGCTGGGAACCGTTCCTAAAGTTTACATTTTCTAGTACTGCCCACGTAAATCAATGTCTTTGGTTCTTATCTAAAGACTTTACAAATCTTCCCTCTTACTCAGGTTGGCAGTCAACAAGATTCAGTAGGCCTCTATTGGTTAAGCACCACAGTAAGGGATTCAAAGATGTAGCTGATGCATCCCCTCCCCTCTTTAGGAGGCTCACAATTTAGGGGGCTCAAGGGTAAAATTCAAAACATCTGTGAAAAAGACACATTGACACTATGAATGTGAAGACTGTTTATTGTTTTTGTCTTCTTTCTCATTCCCCATGCCACATAAAAATTTTATTTGCCTTTGCTACTTCTCAAAAATTCCTTGAATCATCAAGTCCTTCATCTCCACCTTGCTACTTCCCCATCCTCTACACTTCCAAACATCTCCAATCTGGTCACTATTTTAGAAAGAATGTGTGGAATTGAATAGATGTCACAGACTTGAACCATACACCCAAATGATTTTTCAATGGGCAGGAATAAGTCTCTGCTATATCAATATACTCCACCCAGGGGAGCTCAAAGAAAAATACTAATTTTAGTACTAGAGCAGAATAATGCACACTCAAGTAACAATTGAGTGACCTTCATTTTAGTATTATGTTGAAGTTATAGTTTAGTATTGCTTAGGTATTTAATATTTACTTTTATTTAGCATTGAATATTCAGTAATACTAAATAGGCTTGTTTAGGAAGTACAAAAGTTCATATTAATGTAAAAGCTCCAATTTTCTAAGGTTCTAACAAGGATTTCAACAAGTACATTTGTAACCTCTTCCTTTGTTCCTTTCCAAAGCCACAGATCATATTTGTTTGAAGTCTTTGAACTCTGAGCTCACCTTCATTCAGTAATCTATATTCTCATTTAATCATATTATCATATTTCCAAACCCTATTCACTTCTTTCTTCCTTCTCTCCCTCTCTCCAGCTCTCCCTCCCTCCCTCTCTCTCCCCATCTCTCCCTCCCTCCTTCCCTCCCTCTCTCCATCTTTTCCTCCCTTCCTCCCTCCCTTTGTCTCCCCATCTCTCCCTCCCTCTCTCTCTTTCTCTCTCCATCTCTCCCTCCCTCCCTTCCTTCTCTTTCTTTCCTTACTTCTTCTTTTTTTTTGGTTAACAGGGCAGAAACATCAGTTTTAAAACCTTGATCCAGGCCCAGAAGAGGAGGTCACAGAGTTTCAGAATAAGGAAAACTCCCATCCTCCTACCAACCCAGCTGTGGAGACACTTACATTGAAGTCGTATAACACACCAAAGTTTGCTGCAGATGCCTCCTCGGCTCTGGGAACTGTTTTTCTAGGTATGCTGCCATATGGCAAACCCCAGAGGTACTATATGGAGAAGAAAAGAAAGCAGTTAACAATTGGAAACCAAGTTTGAACCACACATGTGATCACAAATGGTTTTGTTTAAAAGCCCTTCTGAAGCCTTTTCATGAGGACTCTGTGGATCTCCATGTGGGGTCCCATTTTCTTGGAATCAGCTATTAAATTCAGGATTAAGAACAAAGGGACTGCTAAGAACCCCGCATTCTGAGTTCAGTGGACCACCAGCAGCTGGACCAACCACATTGCCCAGAAGGCTACCCACCACCACCTTCAAAGTGGTCTCGTCTAGGGGAGGCCTGAAAAGGAACGAACTAGAGTTTGGGGAACCATAGTGTTCTAGAAAACTGTACTAGCCACATCTTCACATGCAGTGGGGGTGGAGGAGGAATCCCTCATATAAAGGAAAAAAGTTAAGAAAATCACAGATAGTTTGAGGGGTAACAGCATGAGGGAAGTCTGCACCCTGATTATCATATCTGCTTTATCACTAATTCAGGTTTACTGCCCTGATCTTCTGCTACTGGATAAGAAGAGAAGTTATTAGGGGTGGAGCCAGCCACCAGTAAGGAGGCCAGAGGAGTATACTAGAAACTGGGTGAGAGCTGGAAACAGCAGCCTTCTAGCCCCAGGGCAGGCACATGGCTTGCCAAGCAGAGGTTGTTTCTTATGAGAGACAAAAACCTCCCTTCTGTGGGTCTGAGGGCAGAATGTGGCTGGAAGCCTGAGTGCGAAGCCTGACCAGGCAAAGGCTGCAGCCTGTCTCCACACGAGCTGCACTGCTTCCCTGGCAGCCCGGCAGCCCGGCAGCCCCTCGGGCTTCCTGGGACTGGTTGGAACAGAGGGTGAGTCTGCCCAGGCTATTATACCGAGTTGGGGGCCACAGAGAAGAGAGAAGATGAGGGCCTCAGGCTCACCCAGGGCCACCGGAACTTTGGGCAAAAGAGCATATGCTTCAGAGGACAGCTGAGTGAGGCTGCTGGTCAGAGGCAGCTGAAAAGGGAGCCTATTACCAGGAGGGGACGAGGCCTGGGCTCTGGCCATTCTATGAAGTTACTACACAGAATGCCCATCCTCTTTGGCTCTTTGGCTAGAGCTGGTAATTATTGTCCAGAACACAGGATGGCCCCCAGCATCTAACACTACCAGTAAAAAACATCCGAAGCCAATATACTTCCTAGTTCTAGGAATACATCCAATTGAACATGTTAGCTTCCTCCACTACGTACTATTAGGCATTCTACCATTTCATGTAGTTGGAATAAATTCACTACAACCTTTCATGTCTTCCACATGGAGGCAGCATGGTGTGAAGGAAAAAGTAAATGCAGCTGATAAAACTCCCTGTGTAAGGACTGTCATAGTGGCCTGTGTTGCATTTCAGGATTCCTTAGTGAGATGAGCATAAATAAAGCTGGGGTTAATTTGAAATAGATAAAGCACATACATTTGGCTGCCTTCCCTGAAAGTTCTTGCTTTGGATATGAATTTATATAAGATTTCTTAACTATGTCCACTGTCCTTTGTGAACCAGGTAGCTATAAAACATCCAGAATTATCTCAGAGATTACAAAACTAGTGAACTAGGGTACAAAATCTCTGGACAAAAGAATTGTGGCTTCTAATCCCAGGTCAACTTTAAAAAATCAAATCTCACTCTTGAGACATTACCTAAATCCAATAGCATTATGTGATTTGGTTTTATATATATTTTTAATAGAATAAACTCTTCTATACTCTACCTCATAAATTTGTTGTGCAGTGCATTAAATAAAAAGTGAACAGGCTCTGCACTATTACATAAAAAGCCAAAAACTCTTTATGAACGTAAGGAACTATGAGTATTATTATTCTAATTGTGAGGCTTGTTACAGAAACTAACCCTAATTTAAAACCCTGGGGATAAAACTCACTCAAAACACCAGTTGCTCCCTTCTTCGATCTGAACCTACTATCTGTTTTACTCTCCTCTCTGACCTTGGTCTTAAGGATCCCACCAACTGTGAAAAGACATGTGTGCGTGTGTGCATGTGTGTGTGTATGTGTGCGTGTTTGTGAGGTAGCTTACTTTATTCCTGAAAAAAAAAATGCAAACATTATGTTTTTTTAAAGGTTTATTTTTGGGGGGAAGCCGGGATGGCTCAGTGGATTAAGCGCTTACTTTGCAGCACCAGTGAACGGGGATCGAATCGTGGCCCCGGCCCCGGCCCGTGTGGAACCATATGCTGAGTTGGGAGCTCCCCCAGTTCAGTTCTCTCGCTGTCTCTGTATCTATCTATCGCTCTATCGTGCTCTCTCTCTCTCTCGCTCTCTCTCTCTGTCAAAAATAAATAAATAAATAAAAATATATATTTTTTAAAGATTTATTTTTTATTATTTTCAACAGAGAGAGAAATACAGAGACAGAGAGAATGGGCAGGGCCCAGAGCCGTCCCCATAGTTGCACATGATTGGTTTTTCCACATAGTTTCATTCCACAGGTGGGTGCGGGGCTGCACAGGGCAGGAACTGGGCCGGGGTCTCAACCCGGTGAGAACTGAACTGGGGGCACTCCCCAGTTTAGCATATGGGTCCATACGGGCCGGGGCCAGGATTCGATCCTCGGTCCCCCGGGCTGCAAAGTGAGATCTTAACTAACTGAGCCATCCCGGCTTCTCCATATGTTTCTTTAAAGATTTATTTTTATTGTTTTTGACTGAGAGAGAGATACAGAAACGGAGAGAAGGGGGAGGACCCAGAACAGTCTCCATAGTTGCACATCATTTGTTTTTCCACATAGTTTTATTCCACAGGTGGGAGTGGGGCTGCACAGGGCAGGAACTGGGCCAGGGTCTTCACCCCAGTGAGAACTAAACTGGGGGCACTCCCCAGTTTAGCATATGGGTCCACACGAGCCATGGCCGGGATTCGATCCTCGGTCCCTGGGGCTGCAAAGTGAGCGCTTAACCCACTGAGCCATCCTGGCTTCTGTTTCTTTAATATAGAAAAGCAGAATGCCTTGAATTGTACTAAGAAGGTTTTATTTCAAATCAAATTTGACAAAATAAATAAATACAAATCACAAAATGTCAAAACATTTCTCTTGGGCACAGGGTCCACCTTAGAAATCTGACAGAAGTCATGAACCTTTTCCCACAAAAATGTACATGTAAATGTACACATGATATTCTATATGTGATGTCAGAAGGCTCATGTACCTTTTGGAGCAAGGATTAGGACTTTTGGCCCAAGGGCATCATTCTGAATACTAACCTTGCTACATATACTAAGTCTCAGAGTGGATGTAAGCAGTTAGTCACTTTACTCTCAAAGAGAAAAGAGCTTTTCCAGGAGAGTAATCACTTGTTGCAGCATGTTTTATAACCTGGAAGTCAGAAACTTACCTCTGGCAACATGATGAGGCCAAATGTCAGGACAAAGAGAACCATATTTACTCCATACATCCATCTCATGAAGAGGAAGTATGAGGCCACAGATGAACCAAACTGACCTATTAAAAAGAAAATTAAAAAGGTTCAAAGGACGAAATAAAACAAAAAGTATGTTCATTGCAACACATTGCTTCTTTTCACCTATACAGTCTTTAGCACTCTTCTTTTTCTATCTACGTAGAGAAAAATGTTAATCATGATGGAAGTACTCTCTATTATGTAAATTAGTTGTATGGAATGATTATGATCTAAGGATAAGTTGTCTTTGCTTAGCAACTAGGATTGCCATTTTTGCTGTATTAACTTAGTCTTTTTTTTTTTAAGATTTATTTTTATTGTTTTTGACAGAGAGAGTGATACAGAGACAGAGACAGAAAGAAGGGGGAGGGCCCAGAACAGTCTCCATAGTTGCACATCATTTGTTTTCCACATAGTTTCATTCCACAGGTGGACGTGGGGCTACACAGGGCAGGAACTGGGCCGCGGTCTTCAGCCCAGTGAGAACTGAACTGGGGGCACTTCCCAGTTCAGCATATGGATCCGCATGGGCCGAGGCCGGGATTCAATCCTCGGTCCCTGGGGTTGCAAAGTGAGCGCTTAACCCACTGAGCCATCCTAGCTTCCCATATTAACTTAGTCTTTAAGTTAATACAAATAAGTGAGCAAATACGGCATACTCTCCTTTAACTGAAACTTAAGCAACTGGCACATTCAAGAAACCGGCAATAAAATTTTGCTGTTTGCTTGGGACTTTGCCAGTTACTTTAGTTATGGTTAATGAAGAGTGTACTTACATTTATCTAGCATCTACCAAACCCCATGAGTGCCCATTAACTGTGAGTCTACTGTATATGTAAAGTGGTTACTACAGTGCCTGGCCGGTATTTATGAATTATTATAATCATATTTGCTGCACTTCTTCCTCCTTTGTCTCAGGTAAGCAATACTCTACTCAAGAAAGTTTACTCATATTGTTTGCACACATTACTAGCATTTTGCAAGTATAGTGTAGAAGCTGAAGTTCATTTATTCACTCCATACATTTTTACTAAGTATATTTCCTCAGGAATTATCTCAGATACGAAGCACAATGTCACAGTTAACTGTCTTAATACAATTTACATTTTAGTGAGGTGTGACAAAAACAAATATGCAGGAGTTTAAAAATTAAAAAAATAAATATATATTTATAATGTATATTATTGACATCATATTCTATTACACATCATATAATATACATATATACAAGGTCTGACAATTAAGTTCATGAACTTGCCACCATGCACTTACATTGGCAGCACAGTACAAACAACTCAGTAAGGTTTCATAACCATGGTATATTACTATCTTACAGTTGTGTTCGTGTCAATGTGTAGTGGTATCTTGCTGAGTGGCATTTAGTACTGTAGTAGCATATTTTTGTGTGCTGTCGCAAGAATGTCACAGCTTGAATTACAGCAAAGAACAAAGATTAAATTTTCTGTTAAACTTGACAAGAGTAAAAGTGAAATTTGGGACATGTTAGTCCAAGTTTATGGGGATAATTCCATGCAGAGAATGGCAGTGTATAAATGGATTAAATGTTTATCTAGGGGGAGAAAAATCATCACTGATTTTTCAAGGTGGCCAGTAGCAAACAGAATGGATAAAAACAGTACAAAAATTCATCAAATTTTAAGTTAAAATCATCAGCTGACTGTGAGAAGCATAGGAAACTAATTATGCACAGATAGAGAAACCATTAGAAAACTCTGAACTGAGACTCTTGGCATGAGAAAAGTATGTGCAAAAATAGTCCCAAAGGAGAGAGGAGGAAAGATGGTGGCATGAGAGGAGAACACTGATGACTGCCTGGAAAGGGAAACAAAGGGGAATCTACAGTAAGGTGAACAGACATTCTGCTTTTGGAGGAACAGTCCCAATTTTTAACAATTTGTCCCACGTCCTGCGGCATTTTAAAAAAGTCCCGATTTTTGGAAAGAATGCACGACAAGCTAGGGAACGGCGGGAGATAGACCAAATTTTACTCAAGAACCCCCTCCCCGCCTCCCCCCCCGGTCAATAGTGTCCCACTTTACCAATGTTAAAATCTGGTCACCTTAGAATCTACAGGGGAATGCTGAGAAGCAATCTCAGCTAAGAGAACCACACAACGCAGAACAACACCCAAAGGTTAGAGGAAAAAGGGGAGAGTGGGAGAGGGAAAGGGAAGCAGCGGTTCAGGGACAGAGACTCAGAGCGTGGCCCGGGGCTGGCAAAACAAAGGGGGATTGGGGGACTATGGTAAAGGTGGAGCTGGATCAAGGGCGGGCTGGAAGCCGAGACCTAGGGAGCGTGGAAGCCCCACAAGACTGTGGACAATTTAACATCCGAACTCAAGAGACAGCACGCAGTGCCCTAATCAGATCCCAGAGCCTAAAGTGGAACAGGGACTGTGGAGCAGGGTGGCTACACTTCCTGGTGGGCGGGGTAAGAGCAGGGAATCAGCCCACAATAGATTGACACCCCGGATTTACGGAGGAGACTGACTGTGAGGGAAAGCCTTCTGAAGACAGGGCTCTTGGAGTGAGGGCTGCGGCTGCATTAAAGGAGATTAGAGAGAATCTGGTGGTTTCAACAGAGCCACGGGCCTAGAGCAGCTGCCAACCCAGCTGTGGCCTGTGCGCCCAGGGCTTTCCGCGCCCCAATGACCAGGCCACTGTGGCGCTTCCACCTGCCTATGCTAGAGACAAGCTTTTGGCGCCCCGCCCACCAGGCCAATGCGGCGCCACCGCCCACGTGCACAGTTGGGCTGCCGACCCTGCTGCGGCGGCAGTGCCACCACCCGAGCTCATGACCTGCTATCAACTGGGCCGCCATGGCGCTGTCTGTGTGTGCGACCCGCTGCTGACTGGGCCGCCACAGCGCCTACACCCGCACACGTAACCAGGCTTTGGGTGTGCTGCTGACTGAGTCGTGGCTGCAACCCCTCCCACATGGCCAATCTGGCCTCTGCCAAACCCCAGCCAATCCTCGCCACCACCCTGTGGGCATGGCTCACAGGCGTGATTAAAGGAAAAGCAGCCAAGCAGAGGGGAGAAAGACCGGAGCTCCTTCGCCCCACCCACACTGAACCACCAGCCCACCTGCTGAAAGACGAATCTGCTATTGTGTCTCAGGCCTGCCCTAGCTCCTACTCACATGCCCCCACCCCCAGCCAAGCCTTCACTACCCTGCTTTCTAACAGCTAAGACAGCAACCTGAAGTGCCCCAGGACACAGAAGCTATCTGCTTCCCCCAACCCTTTCCCAAACTCTCCTTCTCCCACAACTGAGCCCAAAAGAAAAAATAAAGAGAAGCCCATCTGATAGGCAAACACCCAGAGGGAAAACATACTCATGCGTAAAACAAAAAGAACCACATCAAACACATTGCAAAACTCAGAATCCAAAGCCCCTTCCAGAAGATCAGGGGCACTCTTTAGTAAAGGAGCGTGCACACTTGGAATCCAATCTAAGCAAAACAGAATTCAGGGCTGTAATACTCATGACACTCAGAGAGCTCACTGGCAAAGTACCCAGACACAGTTAAATGACCTCAACAAGAAATTTTCTGAGCAAAGTACCCAGACACAGTTAAATGACCTCAACAAGAAATTTTCTGAGCAAAATGAGTACTTTACCAATAAAATTGAGAAGTTAGAGCAGAACCAAAAGGAACTCCTTGAAATGAAAGGCATCATGGGAGAGCTGAAAAAAATACTGACCAGCATAGGAAACAGGGCTGAACAGCTAGAAGAAAGAATGAGTGAAATTGAAGATACAAACATGGAAATGTCACAGAGGAAAGAAGAAAGAAAAATAAATACCAAAAGAAATGAAAGAGCCCTACAAGAATTCTCTGACTCCATCAGAAAGAACAATATTAGAATAATAGGCGTACCAGAAGGAAGCGAGATGAAATCTTCTCAGAGTCTACTAAAACAAATAGTGGATGAGAATTTTCCTAACCTGTGGAAAGAATTAAAGCCCAAAATTCAAAAGGAAAGCAAAAGCCCTAACTACCTAGACCCTAGCAGATCTTCTCCAAGACACATTGTTCTGAAGATGACAAAAATCAATGACAAAAAAAAAAATTTTCAAGGCTGCCAGGGAAAAACAAAATATAATTTTCAAAGGAAAAACTATCAGGCTGTCACCAGACTTCTCAGCAGAAACTCTGCAAGCCAGGAGGGAGTGGAGCCCAATCTTCAAAATATTAAAAGAGAGAAATTTCCAGCCAAGAATTAACTATCCAACAAAATTAACCTTTAGATATGAAGGAGGAATTAAGGCCTTTTCAGATATACAGAAGCTGAGCGAATTCTTCAGCTCAAAACCAGCACTCAAAGAAAATACTGAAGGAGGCTATTTGACCTGAATCCAGAAATCAAAATAAATGGAGAAAAGTTGGGACAACAAAAAAATAAAAAGGAAAGAAGAAATACAGGATGTCCTCATATATCAATCATTACCCTGAATGTAAATGAACTGAATTCACCAATAAAGAGGCACAGGGTAGCAGACTGGATTAAAAAACAAAATCCAACCATATGCTGCCTACAAGAGACACACCTCAGCCACAGAGACAAACCTAGACTCAGAGTAAAAAGATGAAAAACAATACTCCAAGCAAATGGCTGTCAGAGAAAAGCAGGAGTAGCCATACTTATTTCTGATGAAAAAGACATCAGGATAAAAAAAAATAATAAGACATAAAGATGGAAATTACATCTTGATAAAAAGAACAATACACCAAGAAAACATGACACTCATCAATATATATTTGCCCCCAATCAGAAAGCACCAAAATTTATAAAGCAACTACTAACAGATCTAATAGGAGAATTTGACAAAAATACAATTATAGTAGAAGATCTATACACCCCCTGACAACATTGAACAGATCATCCAAGCAGAAAATAAATAAGGAAATTGCAGCTTTAAATGATACATTGCAGAAAATGGACATAATTGACATTTACAGGTCATTCCATCCTACAACAAAGGGCTATACATTTTACTCTAGTGCACATGGAACATTTTCAAGAATAGACCATATCCTGGGACTTAAATCCAACCTCAACAAATTTAAGGGCATCCAAATCATACCAAGTGTATTCTCAGACCACAAAGCATTGAAACGTGAGATCAATTGCCAAAGATCAAGTGCAGAGAGAACCACATATACATGGAGATTGAACAACATGCTATTAAAAAGTGACTAGAGTGAAGCCAGGATGGCTCAGTGGGTTAAGCACTGACTTTGAGGGACCGGGGATCAAATCCCGGCCCCGTCCCATGCAGACCCATATGCTGAACGGGGGAGCTCTCCCAGTTCAATTCTCTCTCTGTCTCTCTCTCTGTCTCTCTCTCTGTCAAAAATAAATAAATAAATAAATAAATAATATATTTTTTTTAAGTGACTGGGTCGAAGAGGAAATAAAACAAGACATTAAAAAATTTGTAGAAACGAATGACAATGAAAACACGACATACCAAAATTTCTGGGACACGGAGAATGCAGTATTAAGAGGGAAAGTTATATCATTACAGACCTATCTCTAGAAACAATAAAAACTACAAGTAAACACCCTCAAATATCATCTTATAGAGCTGGAATAAAAGAACAGAGGTCCCCCAAAGCCAGCAGAGAAAAAGAATGAATAAAAATCAAAGCACAACTTAATGAAATTCAGAATAGAAAAACAATAGATAAAATTAACGCCACAAAGAGCTGGTTCTTTGAAAAAAAATCAATAAAATCGACAAACCACTGGCTAGGCTCACCAAAGGACAAAGAGATAAATCTCATATTTCAGAATACGGGATGATAGGGGAGAGATTACAACTGATGCTGCAGAAATACAAACTATCATAAGAGATTATTATGAAAGACTCTATGCCACCAAATTTGACAATCTAGAGGTAATGGACAAATTTCTAGAAACATATAGTTTACCTAAACTGAACCAAGAAGATTTGGATAACCTAAATGGACCAATCAACAATACAGAACTTAAAACAATAATCCAAAAATTGCCCAAAGGCAAAAGTTCTGGACTAGATGGCTTTACCAATGAATTCTACCAGTCATTCAAAGAAGAACTAACGCCCATCCTCCTCAAACTACTCCAGAAAATTCAAGAGGAGGCGGTACTAACCAACTCTTTCTATGAAGCTAATATCATCCATACCAAAACCTGGGAAAGACAATACCAAAAAGGAAAACTATAGGCCAATCTCACTGACCACTGATGTAAAAATCTTAAATAAAATTTTAGCTAACAGAATACAACAATGCATTAAAAAGATTATTCACCATGACCAAGTGGGCTTTATCCCAGGGGCACAAGGATGGTTCAACATACGCAAATCAATCAATGTAATCCAGCACATAAACCAAACAAAGGATAAAAACCACATGATTATCTCAATTGATGCAAAAAAAGCATTTGACAAGATACAACACCCTTTTATGATAAAAACACTGAATAAAATGGGAATGGAAGGAAAGTACCTCAACATAATAAAGGCCATATATGACAAACCCTCAGCAAATATTATATTGAATGGGAAAAAGATGAAACCTACTTTTCTAAAATCAGGAACAAGACAGGGATGCCCCCTGTCACCACTGCTGTTCAACATAGTTCTGGAAGTTCTAGCCAGAGCAATCAGACAAGAGAAAGGAATAAAAGGTATTAAAATCGGGAGAGAAGAAGTTAAACTGTCATTCGTTGCAGAGGACATGATCCTTTATATAGAAAACTCTAAAGACTCTATCAGAAATCTATTACAAATAATAGACAAATACAGTAAAGTCGCAGGCTACAAAATCAATGCCCCAAAATCAACTGCATTTTTGTATGCCAACAATGAACTTCAGAAAGAGAGATGAGAAGATTCATTCCCTTTGTCATTTCAAAAAAAAAAAATGAAATACCTAGGAATAAATCTAACAAAGAATGTGAAGGACTTATACACTGAAAACTATAAGACACTCTTAAAAGAAATTAAAGAGGACACAAAGAAATGGAAAGACGTTCCATGTTCATGGATTGGAAGAATCAACATAGTTAAAATGGCCATATTCCCCAAAGCAATATACAGATTCAATGCCATTCCCATCAAAATACCACAGTCATTCTTTCAAGAAATAGATTTTTAAAAATCATCCAATTTGTATGGAACCACAAAAGACCACGAATCGCAAAAGCTATTCTAAGAAAAAAGGATAAAGCTGCGGGCATCTCACTGCCTGACTTTTATCTGTACTACAAAGTCTCAGTAATCAAAACAGCTTGGTACTGGCAGAAAAACAGACCCACGGACCAATGGAACAGAATTGAAAACCCAGAAATAAACCCACAAATTTATGGACAGATTATTTTCAACAAAGAATCAAAAAATATACAGTGGGGAAAAGAAAGCCTCTTCAGTAAATGGTGCTGGGAAAATTGGAAAACCACATGCAAAAGGCTGAATGTGAACTGCAAGCTCTCAACGTACACCAAAATTAACTCCAAATGGATTAAAGACCTCCAAATAAGAAAGGAAACAATAAATTGCATAGAAGAAAACATTGGCACTAAACTTATAGACCTGGGACTCAGGGAGCACTTTAAGAATCTGACCTCAATGGCAAGGGAAGTAAAAGCACAAATAAATAAATGGGACCTTATCAAGCTAAAAAAGCTTCTGTGCTGCAAAGGAAACCATCAACAAAGCAAAGAGGCAACCAACCAACTGGGAGAAAATATTTGCAAACAATGCCTCTGATAAGGGGCTAATATCTAAAATATACAAAGAACTTGTACAACTCAGCAATAAAAAACAAGCAATCCAATTAAAAAATGGGCAGATGACCTTAACAGACACTTCTCTCATGAAGATGTACATATGGCCAACAGATATATGAAAAAAGGCTCAACTTCACTAGCAATTAGGGAGATGCAAATAAAAACCACAATGAGATACCATCTTATACCTGTTAGAATGGCTCTAATCAACAAGACAAGGGATAACAAGTGCTGGAGAGGCTGTGGAGATAAAGGAAGCTTCATACACTGATGGTGGGAATGTAAACTGGTACAACCGCTATGGAAGGCTGTATGGAGATTCCTCAAAAAATTAGAAATGGAATTACCATATGACCCAGCCATCCCTCTACTGGGTATCTACCCAAAAAACCTGAGAACCTCAATCTGTACAGATGTCTGTACCCACATGTTCATTGCAGCACTGTTCACAGTGGCCAGAACATGAAAACAACCAAAATGCCCTTCAATAGATGACTGGATAAAGAAGATGTGGTACATTTACACAATGGAATACTACTCAGCGATAAGAAAAGATGAAATACAGTCATTTGTGACAACACGGATGGACCTAGAGACCATATTATTAAGTGAAATATATCAGACTGAAAGAATCAGAAAACATATGACCTCACTTATAGATGGAATATAAAACTGAAAGTTACAAAGACACAGAGACCTGTGGACACACCCAATAGCTTGGTGATTGCCTGAGGGAAGGGGAGGAGGGGGGAAGGAGAGTGGGAGTGGAGGCAGGAGAGGGCACCAGCATTATGAACACACTCAATGGTTTGGTGGTTACCTGGAGAGGGGGGAGGTCGGGGGGAGAATTGTGGGGGGAGGTGGGAGTGGGCACCGGATATATTGTAATGGAAGGGGAGCTGATTCTGGGTGGTAGGCACATAATGTGATGCATGGGTGATGTGATGCGGACTTGCACGTCTGGAAACTATCTAATTGTTACCACCCAATGTCACCCCATTAAATTTAACAATAAAAATAAATAAAAAATAGTCCCAAAGTAGTTCACCAATGAACAAAAGCAAAGGAGAGTCAACATTTGCCAAGACCTTTTGGAGAGGCAAGACAATGTTTTGGGCCGTATTATCACTGATGATGAATCTTAGGTGTACTGATACAACCCTGAAACAAAGCATTCAAATGCACAACAGAAGTCAGCCAATTTTTCACAGCCTAAAACCATCACTCCACATCAAGAGTTAAAACCGAGTTGCTGGGAAAGCCAGGATGGCTCAGTGGCTCACTTTGCAGCCCCAGGGACCGAGGATCGAATCCTAGCCCTGGCCCGTGTGTACCCATATGCTGAACTGGGGAGTGCCCCAGTTCAGTTCTCACAGGAGTGAGATCCGGCCAGTTTAAGACCCCGCGCCCACCTGTGGAATGAAACTATGTGGAAAAACCAATGACGTGCAACTATGGAGACTGTTCTGGGCCCTCCCACTTCTCTCTGTCTAGGTAGCTCTCTCTCTCTCTCTCTCTCTCTCTCTCTCTCTCTCTCTCTCTCTCTCTGTCAAAAACAATAAAAATAAATCTTTAAAAAAGGAAAACTGAGTTGCTAACCTATTTTTTTATATCAGAGGAGCTTCTCAGAATGATTTAATATCAATTGGACAAACAAGTCAACCAAGTTGACTATTTGGAAGTGCTGAAAAGGCTGCATGAAAAAGACAAAAAACAACCTGAACTTTTTGCCAACAAATGCCTCTTGCTTCATGACAATACACCAGCTCACATGGCACTATCTGTGAGGGAGTTTTTAGCCAGTAAACAAATAACTGTATTGGAACACCCTTCCTGCTCACCTGATCTGGTTCCCAGTGACTTTTTTCTTTACCCAAAGATAAAGTAAATATTGAAAGGAAGACATTTTTATGACGTTCACTATGTTAAGCATAGTAATATGATGATGACTCTGATGGACACTCCAGAAAAATTTCCAAAATTGCTTTGAAGGGTGAACTAGGTACTGGCATCTGTGCATAGCTTCCCAAGGGGAATTCTTCAAAGGTGACCATAGTGATATTCAGCAATGACATATGTAGCATTTTTTCAAGGATGTGTTTGTGAAATTGTCAGACTTTGTATATAGGAGTATGTATATCTATATATTTGTGTGAAGAAAATTGCGGCCTCTGCTTACTAACTTGAGACCATGCTCACGTAAGAGTCATATATCTGTTTCTGGAGCTTAGTCTATTCTTTAGGTACCATCTTATTCCCATAACAGAGCAGAAGTTTTTATAGAAGCTTAGAAGGAAGTCAATGTCTGAGTAGTCATTTAAAAAAAAATCAACTATTTGGAAGTCTGATTATTTGGAGTCATTTCATTCTGTAGAAGGGTGCAGAGTCTAAAGATTTCTAAAAATGTGTGGTTTTGATACACATGCCCCTCCATCCCATTTCCCCACCCCACCCCCACCCCCCACCCTGCCCAGGTTCTGTACTAAAGCAGATTCGTCTTTCTTAAGACATCAGTCACCTGGATCCCAGTGATTTCATATTATTTCATGGCTATTATCTACGTTCTCTAGTAACAACTACCTGAGGACTGCCTCAGCCAGGTTCACTTTCATGTTTTATTGAAAGCAGTGGGCTTACAGCTTGTTAGTCACTACAGTAACTCATTAACTGGAGTAGAAATTTGTCCCTAGATATCTAGGGAAAGCTTTTCCCTGGAAATGCACTTGAGATCCTCTGGTATAAAGTTCCAAGCATAGAATACTGAGCCAGCCTTCCTTCCTTTCTTCCTTCTTTCCTTCCTTCCTTCCTTCCTTCCTTCCTTCCTTCCAATTAGCACCACCACCCATCCTCTCCCAGCTCCCAATACATAACCCTTGTCAAATGAGTTTCTTAAGTTGAATATAAAGTGTAAACATACCTAACAGTAAAAAAGAGGAGTTAAATAAATGTTTCAGAAAGTATCGCCTCCCCCATATATAATCCATATTCATTATGAATTAAATATACTAGCGATTTCAAAGTTTTCAAATTCCAGTTGTCAGATTTGAAAGTGGCTTCACAATGATTGTATTTGTAAATAAAGAAGTGACATTTATTTTCTTCACTGAATCCTAAAGGTAAAGAAAGGGAATTGCAGGAAAATAGATTTTATGAAAATCAGAGTAACTGTATGAGAGATCCAGACACAGTCCTCCTTCAAAAATTTTAGAAAACAACGTTCCTTTTACATGACACTTACAATGGCAGAGAATCAAAAACAATAACAAAACAAAAATCTTAAAGGAGATAAATCAACTGGTTGATGTGAAAGTGCCACAGGAGCTTTCCTTGTCACAACAAAAAATGGAAAAAAAATTTTTCCTCTTTGTGTCCATGTATCTCATGCCCATCAGCAGTTCTCCCCTACCAGAGGTTGTTGACTGAAACTGGTCTTCACTGAAAACAGACATCTTACTCTAGTATGACTAAAAGACATGATTAAAATCAAGTCATATTTAATGAATAGGCTTACTCTCTCAGATAAAACTTATTTGTTCTTATAAACAACAAGAATGAGTAATAATAAAAATAGTTAACATATCTTGATGGTCAATTACGCACGCTAAGAACTTTGTCAGCCTCGATGCATTTTATTGCCTCTGGAATTTGGTAAGGTTATTAGTCTCACCACGTGAATAGAGATTAAAAACTTGAACATAGACTGAACCATGACTTTATAGTAATAATAATAACTACAATTTAATGAATCTTTGTTTCAGATACCTATTTGATCTCTACATATTAATTATTTTAACCATCACCAAATCTCTTCAAGAAGGAAATTATTGTACTCTTCTTTAATAAAGATTTAGGCCATAGGCTATATAGGTAATAAATGATAGAGCCAAGGTTACCTAGGTAATTAGTTCCAAAGGTAGTAAATGATGGAGCCAGATTGTCTTCATCTATAGGTGTTTGACTCCAAATCTAAATCTCTATTAACCATAGTGCTCTTGAAATAGAATCATAGTTTAATTAAAAAAATAAACCTATTGTATAATATATAGAATAAATATGCAGTGAGTGTATCTGAAAGAATGTAGCTGATGTCAATCAGCTGCAGCTGTTTAAATTTATACATTTGAGTCACACGAATGACCAATTCTTCTTGTTCTTTTACTGACAAATGTTGTTTTTATAGTGAATCATTGATATATTAATAACAAAAGAGTCTTTGGCACATATTAATACATCTTAAGCTTATGCAATATTCTTGTCCTTGAATTATCTTGTTTTTCTTTTTTTTAAGATTTATTTTATTGTTTTTGACACTGACAGGGAGAGACAGAAATAGAGATAGAGATAGGTAGAAGGGGGAGGGCCCAGAGCAGTCTCCATAAGTTGAATGTCATCAGTTTTCAACATGGTTTCATTCCACACAGGTGGGTGGGGGCTGGGCAAGATGGGAACTTGGCTGAGGACCTCCCGCGTGGAAAGCATGCCCCCTCGAGCCAGGGTCTGAACCAGGGTGCAAGAACTGAAGTGGGGGCCTTCTGCATGGGGAGCACACCCCAGTTCAGCATATGGGTCCACACAGGCCAGAGCCAGGATTTGATCCTTGGTCCACAGGGCTGCAAAGTGAGTGCTTAACCCACTGAGCCATCTGGCTTCCTTTTGTTTTTCTTTTATCATGGTTAAAGTTTCACCTCTCCCTCTGGTAACTTATTAAGGCAAAATAATGTATAGTTTGTCATCATGTATAATTTCCTCTTGGACAAATGGGTAATAAGACAAGCAGATAAATATGAGCATTTCTAACCAAGAAAAGGCCAATTAAATCACCTGCTCTTTGAGTAAAATATAAATATCATCTTGTTAGGCTACCATACAAAGTAGTTTCCTTCAAACTAGTCTAGAAATAGAGAATTAAAGGTGGCATATTTGATTTGCATTTTCTGGAGGCCTTAAGCCAATAAAGAATTATGAGATGCAAACTTTGTGCTTAGGATCGCTTATCTGAAGGTCTTCCCAATCTGAAAATTTGGCCTATCACACCTCAGTTTTGATGCTGTATTCTACTATTAGAAAGAAGTAGATTTCAATTTAGAGAAAGACTTGTAATCTGCAGCTTGAATAACCTTTAGTGATTTAATCCCTGGTTTTAATAGTAAGGTAAATGTCACAATGGGTATAGACTATATTTCCCAGGCACACAGAGATGCAGCTTCTTCAAAATAGGCAATGTAATGTGGTTAATAAGGTGTATTCCTGTGGGTAACGCTGTGATTTTAGGCATGGACTTATTACAGGCTGGCACGGCAGTAAAACTACATGACATCTCCATGTATTACCAAACTTCATAGCAGCCCTTTGTGGTAAAAATTATCATATCTATTTTTATTTGAAAAAAAGTTAAGACTCATCAGGTGAATACCCTTACTCACACTGATAAAGGATTCAGGTCTTATTGGAATCCAGATGAAAACAGCATGAGTTTTAGACTTTATTTGAGTTTCCTCTTGATTTTGCCAATTATAATACAAAGCTTTGTAGAACCTCCATAAAGACTGGCAATTTGAATGTTTAAAAACACTTAAAACCGGGAAGCCGAGATCACTTAGTGGGTTAAGCGCTCACTTTGCAGCCCTGGGGACTGAGGATCGAATCCCAGCCCTGGCCCATGTGGACCCATATGCTGAACTGGGGAGTGCCCCCAGTTCGGTTCTCACCTGGGTGAGACCCCGGCCCAGTTCCTGCCCTGTGCAGCCCCATGCCCACCTGTGGAATGAAACTATGTGGAAAAACCAATGATGTGCAACTATAGAGACTGCTCTGGGCCCTCCCTCTTCTCTCTGTCTCTGTCTTTGTATCTATCTCTCTCTCTCTGTCAAAAACAATAAAAATAAATCTTTAAAAAATATATACTTAAAAAAAACACTTAAAACCACATTTAAATATATTTTTATTTATTTTTACTTTTTGAGAGAGAGAGAGAGAGATACAGAGACAGAGAGAGAACTGAACTGGGGGAGCTCCCAGTTCAGCATATGGTTCTGCACGGGCCGGGGCCGGGATTCGATCCCTGGTCCCCGGCGCTGCAAAGTGAGCACTTAACCCACGGAGCCATCCTGGCTTCCCCAAAACCACATTTAAAATATATTACTTTGGTATTTATTTAGAGATTGAGCATAGAGTCAGGACAAGGTAGACTAGAAAGATTATTGTGAGTGGATTTCAAAAACTCCTCTTTTAAAGATGCCTCTTGCCACAATCCACAATCATGTTCATGATTTAATTGATTATAGTTTATGGTGTTTTACCCACCCACCCAACCCTCCCACATGCATAGTAACTTTTCTCGATGTAAAACCAATGAGAACAGAGTCTTCACCTGTCTTTGTTAGCCCCGCACCCCCAGTGCCTAGAATCATGCCTAATACTGGTTATAAGCTAAGTAAGTGAGAACTTGTTCAAATAACTAATCAATCAAGTCAAGCTTATTCTGAAGATTAAATGAAGTATTGTATGTTAGATGATTCTGATTTTAAAAGGAATATAATAATATTTCTGTGGATTTTTTTGTAAGATTAAATAATCTTTTCTCTAAGAGAAAAGCATTTATATTCATTTTATAATATAAAATATATACTTTAGAAATAGGGTACTTGTTTAACATATCTTTTTCTGAAAATAATTTGCAGAGAAAGTAAATTATACAGGTCTTTCTTAATGTAAATCTCTTCTCCATTTAACAGTTTAAATAATTTATTACTCAAATGTATAAAGAACATCACATACCTACATATACCTAAAACTGATTATATGTTATAAATTATAGAATGTTGAATTGAAAATTGTCTTTTACAGTAACTAGTTACGCTCCAAATGTTGTGAAAATTCCAAAGGTGAAAACAGAGGGCCATAGAGTAAAAGAATTACCCAACTACAGAGTCTGTAAGGAACAAAAAAGACCTTGACTTTTAAGAAAACAATTCCATATCCCATTTCTTCCATTCAGATCAGCTTCAAAAACCATTATAGACATGTGCTTTCCCTATGTTTGGAAGGCTACTTTCTATGAGACTGTTAGTCCAAGTCAGTGACTCTGCTGATAGACTTGTAGAATGGTTTTGTACTTCTCAATTAATACAATAGCCCCAAACCAAAAATTCTGCTTATGATTATCATTAAAATTTTAGTACTTCAGAAACTATATATTAATAAAATTTGAAATATATAATTAAACAGATAATCCATTTAAAAATACATGATAATAAATACATACATATATACATAATAATATACACATACATATATGCAATAGGAAATAACTCCCCAAATAGTATAACTATTAAGGAAATATACAACTACTTATCTTACCATTGACCTGATGTAAAAGAAAAAGTTTATATCTTCCTCAAAGTAACAATCAGCATGCCACATTGCAAAAAAAAGCACAAACTTTGGGCACAGACAGACTTCACCTTATATCTCAGCTCCTCTACTAATTCTGGGACATTTATTTAACGACAGCTCTAAAATAGGAAGGCTAATGTGCAAGTTTCAGGCACATTAAAGATTGAATGAAATAATGTTTGCAGAATGCCTGACTCATGGTGGAACTCAATAAATGATGGTTGTGGTGATTACTGAGAAATAGAAAATAGGGTAAATTCTTCACAGTGAAAAAAGTAAGACAACCTAATCAAATAATAAAGTACATTTGGAGAAGAAAATAATCTACATATGCTTAAATTGTCCTGTTTGACTGTTTCAAATTTTCTGGGGGAAGATGGAAGGAAGAAAGATAACTGAAAATATTATTGAGTATCTCTCAATTTGATTTTTTCACTTTGACATACATGATAGATGGTAGTCAGAGGTATAACATTTTTATGTGCAATTTCTGGCAATAAAAATAATTCCATCTGTTTCTATCCCACTCAAGATAGGCTATTGCAAGGCAAGTGAGCATGGTATTATTACTAAGATAGGCCGGAACCTCCTCTAGTGTACCTTAAACATCAACAATTTGTAAATGTATATTCTTAAGCTATAATTAATTATAAATTTCTTGGGATACATTTCATAATTGATAAAGGTTCAATCCTTATTATTTTCAGAAATAAGTAGACTGAAAAATTAAATGACTGGCTCAGAATTAACAGGTAATCTGTGACAAAGCAAGAATTCAATGTTCTGTCCAAATAAATTGTATAAGAACCTTAATGCTCTGAAATGGCTTTTTGTTCCTCAACATCTCTCATGATACCATATTTTAGCTGAACAGTTAGAAACCTAAGGATTTCACAGACTGTTTCTTATTTTTTGTTTGTTTGTGTTTGATGTGTCTTCCTTCTTCTGTTTCTTAGAATGGTAGATATTTGAAAGATTTGTCTTTGTTTAATTTTGCTCAATACTTATTTATTTAGCTAAATGTGCTCTATATCTAGAGATCCTAGAGTGAGCAAAACAATTAGAAGAAATCAACACAAAACAACATAAAATAAAATGCATTAAAAATTCAATGAAAAAAATGCAGCATGTTAAGTAGTGATGAGCGTTATTGTGAAAAATAAAGAAAACAGTATGGTGCAGAGATATGTGGGAGAAAGTGTAATTAATGAGTTTATGTGTTTTAGATTGTTGCAGAGAGATAAGATAATCACTCCTAAAACGTACCCAATCATGTCAGTGAAACAGACATCTATTGTGTCATCTCCCTATGCAAGGTTCATTTTAATTATGCATTGCCACATTTAACTGGCAGGAAAACTAAAACATGGAGAAAAACAATCAAACCCTTCTCAATACTCTTAAAAACCAGAACATGGCAAGACTGTGCTCAAAATTATTTTAAATGTTAGCCCCTTTTTAAATATTCTTCACTGTTTGTTTTTTTTAAAGTCATTTTATTGTTTAAAAGAAAAAGAGAGACAGAAGGGATGAGGGCCCAGAGTAGTCTCCACAGTTGCACACTGTTAGATGTAACATGGTTTCATTGCACAAAATGAATGTGGAGCCCTGTGGGGCGGCAACCGAACCACCCAAACCCCACAATGGAGGCAGGAATCCCTACCACCCATCAGGCAAGCTATAGTTCAGCATACAGGTTTCCACAGGCCAGAGCAGGAATGGAACCCCAGACCTCATGACTGCAAGAAAAGTGCTCAACTGTTGCACTATCTTGGTATCCCTTCTTCACTGTTTTTTAAATGATTTCTTATTATATTTAATATTTAAAAATTTTCAGTTGCTTTACTCTAAACTAGAGCACTATTCTAAATAAGTGTTCAGTTTAGTATATTCTTCTGCCTTCCCTGTACATAGTGAATATTGTATAAAAAGAAAGCACCATATAATATTCGGATAGCCAGCTCCTGGATAATTATTGCTTATTCTACTTCAGAGGTTTGTAAATGAGGCTTTCAGGGTTTATTTTTTAGATGTTGATCATTTTTATAATTGTCTAACATGAGATTGTGTATTTTCAGCATCATGTTCATTGCCAAAATAAAATCTCTGCCTTCCCAATGATATGACTTACTGTCATTGTGCACAATACCAACTTCCCTATATAGAAAGAGAACAAGGTCAGAATAAGGACCTTTTGGTCTAACATAGAAATGAAGAGTAGGATCTCCAGTGCTGTGATTGGTGTGCTAACAAATCTTCACGATGAGCAAAGAAGAAGTAAAAATTATTTTTGTTCTCTTGTCTTCAGTCTTTCCAATAGTGCAGAAACTGAAAAAGTCAGGTGACAAGTTTATGAGATATTTATCTAGGACAGCCTTCACACTTAATGAGATCCTTTGAGCACTTACTTTCAATTGCTTTGATTTTATTTTCCCATGGGACACAAGCAGCTTTGAAGATCTCAAAATCACGGAGAAATTTTGCCCATTTCTGAAAAGGAAGCCAAGTACATCTGTAAAACCCAACCTCCTGTTAGTCAAGATGCTTCCCCCAATCTATCCCAAAATATCATAAGACAATGAGTTTTGAAAAATCTCTTGGGAAGAATACACTGTGTTTTATAAAAGGGGTAAACAGTAGGTTTTACCCGCCTCCCTGTTACCCACTATTCCCCACACCAATGTAGTTCAAAATGTTTATGGTTCTCTTGCTTTAGAGGAATACTGAAAAAAATCTGTTTATTCAGCCAGTTAATACGAAAGCAGAGACTGATTTAGCACTTAATACAGTGAGCATCAAAGAGTACTGTTGAATTAAATATTCATTGCATGAAGAAATTAATCAAATATGAAGAAAACATACTGAGGAGTATCTGGGTTGACTACAATATACTGTAAATAAACAGGTAACTTCAGTACAGGATAGTACTGCTATGACATGGGGCAGCTTTCATTCTGGCAGAGGCAGAACACATAGCTACATAGAAAGGCATGGTGTCATAGGAAAGACAGGAAGAAAAATAATCATAAATCAGTTTTTATAAAAGTACTTTTTTTCCATTTTACTCCACAATGTTGGGCTATCCATGGGTAAGAGGACCACTGCAAAAAATGGGAATGGGGCAAGTAACTTTGCATGTGTGCACATTATTCTGGGATAATGTGTGAGCTGGACAGGTGCGTAGAGCCAAAATAGTAGTATGAGACAAGTCTGAAGTTCAAAGAATTATCTCAACTAGAAACAACAGAAATATTTATCTATAATAACATGGAATACTAAATGTGATAGCTTTATACAGTGGAATACAACACATTAATAAAAATGAGCTACAACTCCCAATGCATAGATGTATTGCATGAACATAACATTGTATCAAAGAAGCCAAAAACAAAAGCATAACTGCCATATGATTTGATTTATTTTAATTGTAAAAACACACAAAACTAATCTGATATATATCACAAGCATGTAATATATATTTTATATTTAATATATATAAAATTTATTCACAAAACTCCATCAATATGGGAACACATTTTGCCTACAGGTAGTATAACATTTGTAAAGAGGGGATAATAATATCACATACCTACTTTGCTATAATAATTAAATATAAATATGATAACTTTACAGAATTCAATTCAGTGTTTGGCATATTATAAATAACAAAAGTTTCTTTTCTACCTTTTGAAAAAAATCAATATTTGCATTGGTATAGTACTTGTAATATTTTTCTTATTTTTATATCCAATTTATAGTTTATGTTTCTGGTAAAGAAGAGCTAGACACAAGGTTCTGTTACTAGTAGACACTTTGAGAAATAAAGTTTGACCTGTAACTCCTTAACTAATGTGAATAAAAAAGAAAGGAGTTACCTGAGGGTAAGGGGAGAGGTAGGTGGAAGAGCTGGGTGGGGAGAGGGGTGGGAGGGGTCACCAAATATGTGGTGATGGAAATAGAGCTGATTCTGGGTGGTGAGCACATAATGCAATGTATAGACAATGTAATGTAGACTAGTACACCAGGAAACTATGGAATTGTTATCAACCAATGTCGCCCCAATAAATTTAACAATAACAAAAAATGAAAGGGGTGCAGTCTTATATTTTGAAATGGTAAAAATCACACAAGCAAGTCTTTTGTCGTTATTCAAATATTTTTAATTATTTTTTTATTTTAACTCCTCTACGGAGCCTTTCTGGACTTTTTTTCTGAATCATCCCCCACTCCAAATTTTAATACCATAAATATACTATGTGCTCACATGTACTGTTCAGGAATATGTGCTTTTACATATAAAGTGTAAGATTTTCTTCTCTTTCTCAGAACAGAACCAATTTCCTCCTCCTTTGGTTTAACATGGCCTCCATTGACAATACATGGTGTCAACCAAACTGAAGTACTAAAATACTTACCTTGGCCATCATCATCTTAAATGCAAACCACCGTTTTCCTTTACCTTTCCCAAGAGCTCCTTCATTTTCATTCACAAATTGTTTCGCTTCCCTAAGAAAACAAAATAAGGTGGGGGTGGGTTGAGATAAATAGAATATAGAGGTAGTAGACATTTAGTTTTATTAATTTTGCAGAGCTGTATTTCATAACCTAGAGACTTGTAATGGATATTTAAGTTTTTACAATTTTGGTCAAATAGAATAAGATATTTTACTCTCACCTACTAATCAGCAAGAGTTATTGAAAATTAAGAAATTTTTGACATTTATGCTAAAAGTCAAAAATATCAAAGAATTTTTTATTTCTATTTGTTTCTACTACATATAAAATTAAATCTGAAGTGTACCTCAGATTCTGGCTGTCAGAATGTCTATTTTAAAAACTTTCTTTCCTTCATGTTTGAGATTATTGTTTCTAAATAGGGCAGAGAGTTTAGGACAAATTGACATAGAATACACTTACAGACCTGGTATTTAGTCTCATAAAAGCAATTACAGCTTACAACAAAAAATAATATATAAAGCAAATGGTATTGGGGAAAGAGGGAAAAGAAAAGAAATGATATTTGGCCTTGCATTTAGAAAGAGCTTCAAATTTAAACTTTAATATTATTTCCAAGTATCTATACATTTACAGTAGTCACATTAGTGTCTTTGTGTGTCTGTTAAAAAACATCAATTTGGGGAAGTCGGGATGGTTCAGTGGGTTAAGACCTCACTTTGCAGCCCTGGGGACCGAAGATCGAATCCTGGCCCCGGCCTGTGCGAACCCAATGCTGAACTGGGGAGTGCCCCCAGTTCAGTTCTCACCAGGGTGAGACCTCAGCCTACTTCCTGCCCTGTGCAGCCCCGCACCCACCTGTGAAATGAAACTATGTGGAAAAACAGATGATGTGCAACTATGACGACTATTCTGGGCCCTCCCCCTTCTCTCTGTCTCTGTTTCTGTATCTCTCTCTCTCTCTGTCAAAAACAATAAAAACAAATCTTTAAAAAACATCAATTTATGAAAACAGGTATCAACATATTAAAAATACTATAACATTACTTTGTTCAGTTAATTTTGTTGTTCTTGTTTGATATATGAAAATAATTTAGAAAGTAGAGGTGGGCCCGCTTTGTCTTGACCTCTCAGGGTGAGAGAGAGCCCAAAAGTAACCCAAATCCGAATTGTGATTATACAGGTGCAGTGCTGTCGTCAGATAGATGGCCCCTGGTATGTGTTACTCTACATACAAGACCATTCAACACATGACTATAAATCAACTTATTAGAAAACAAAGTATATCTTGAAAAAATTGAAGTCAGTAAAGGATTTCTGTAAGGTGTTTCTTGGTGTTGAATTCATTATTTTACAATACACAGTGATCAAGAAACAACACACATCTGCCAAATTTGTTGATAACTAGACAGTAAAGGCCCATTACTCACATGTGTGCCCCCACCCATACTTTGCCATAAACACACAAACAAAATGAAAAGATACATTTTAGTCATCAAACAGACAATCCAAATAGGTTTCTTGATGACAAGGACATCTTGTCTTCTCATAGCTCCCATGGCATTGATAGCTACATTGACCATAGGAGGTGCTTAATAAACTTAAACTGGAAATAGAGCTGAATGGCATAAATCAGGGCAGATAAAAATAAGGAAGCACCTATTCACTATATTTTCCACAACAGTTAACGTTAAAGACAAAATCATTCTTGACTTTGGGCTTACATTGCTCCTCATTAGTCTTATAAAGTAGGGCAGCCTATTGGGAATGGAGAAGTTACTAGACTGGCCCTATTGTCAAACACCCTGAAATTTGACATGGACTCTGATCTGTGAAGATTAATTGAAAATGGTTTCTAAAACATTTTACACATTACTAAGTGTTCAATAAAGCCACATCAAAAAGTATAAACTGAGCGTTCATGGCTGTTTTTAGATTCAATCAATCAACTTTTAAGCATTAACTACCTGTATTTGTTATAAAGATGATAAGACAAGAGTGTGACACCTAAGGGACACTTACAAAGTGTTTAACTGATCTAAACTAAAAACCAGGTAACAAATTCTAACTCAGCCTCTGAGATTTCTCTGTGAACTTGTCCACATTTTTGTTTTTAAATGTATTTGTTATTGTGTTGAGAGAAGTTGAGAGAAAGAGGAGGGGGAAGGGTCCAGAGCAGTCTCCATAGTTGTACATCATTAGTTGTGACATACTTTCATTTCTCACGGGTGGATATGAGGCCACATGGGGCAGGAACTAAAGTAGGGGCCTCCCGCATGGGAGGGAAAGACCTTCATTGCCATGCCAACCCAGCAGTTACCAGATAACTGCAGTTCAGCTGTTGGGTTTACATGAGCAGGGGCCAGGATTTGATCCTCGGACCTCATGGTTGCAAGACAAGCACTCAACCTGCTGAGCTATCCTGGCAATTCCAGAACTTGCCTATATTTTCAATGGTCTCTATACACATGTTCATGAATGTCCTACTTTCAAAGGATAACACACTCATCCAAAATTCACACAGACCTGAACAAGTTCTAGCACATCTCCCCTTAGTTAGTTACTCTGTAGCCTTTAGCAGGTCAGTGTGCTCAACAAAAGAAAAAAATTGAGCAATTGCTTCCCTGCTTGTTAAGGTGGTAGCAAAAATAAGGTGAGATCATAGATGTGAAAGTGTTGAAGGGATTATTACACAGTCAATTCTACTGTTATGCTTGTTTTGAAACTGCAGATTTGTTTTAACATGACTGATTACCAAACTATTTGAGAAGAGCACAGCTTTTTGTTTATTTAGGTAATTTTATCTACAAGAAACACTAAGTGAATGCAGAACACTGCATCCAGCTAAACTGAGTAGAGCTAGAATACGCAAAATGTATACATCACGTATGAGCTCCCTCACTGTACCACCCATGTTAGAAAAGCCACATCCACTCACAGCAGGATGACACTCCTTGCACACTCAGCAACTCACAAATTGCAGTCCTACTGTGCTAAGGCACTTCCACAAGCGAACTCTATACCTATCTTTCGGTTAATGTGTCACTGATGACATTTCTTTGTACCCCTATTCCCATTTTTTCTATAAATGCTGTTTTTCATTACCCAATTTTTCATATTGTGGTCCTTTTTAGGAACCCATACATCATGTTGTGGCAGAATTTAATATAACTCAATTATCTGACATCAAGAATTTTGAAGTTCAGCTGAAAGGAACAAAGAAACAAAGACTCATGGACACAGTCAATAGTTTAGTGGTTACATGAGGGTAAGGGGGAGGTGGGTGGGAGAGATGGGTGGGGGGAATATGAAGGGGGAATCAAACATACAGTGATAGAAAGTGAGCTGTTTCTGGGTGGTGAGCACATAATGCGATGTACATACAATGTAATGTAGAATTGTACACCTGGAAACAATGGAATTGATATCAATGTCACCCCAATAAAGTTAACAATAATAAAAAAGAATATAAAAAAAAAGAATTTTGAAGTTCAAGAAACCAATTATACATAGGAATCATACCACCATAGGACTCATCCCATCATTGTCTGTTATAATAAACACATACATAGAAAATAAAAAAAATTTTTCTTAGTAGTAAAATTTTTAAAAATTAGATATAATGTATGCCTTTATGGGAATATTCACTACTCTAGATATTTAGCAGATAATTTAACAGACACTCAGTGTGGTTTATTAGTGTTATATCACTTACTCAATGAGAGGCCAATTAGAAAACATGACTGCTCTAAACGGAAGTATAAAGAAATAATTATCCTACTCAATATTTTTGACAAGGTTTTTAATTTTGTGAGCTAATGATTATGGTGTAGGAACATTAAACTTAGGATTTAAGAGAGGGAGAAAGGAAAGTCAGGGTTATAACCAAATTAAAATAACCACAAAATTAAATATGCAATCATTTAATAATATAAAAACCTATTAACATGGTATTCATAAGATTTTTATCATTTATTATAAATAAAATTTTCCTCTTAGCAATTTAACTAGATTTTATTGTTTGTATCTTCAATTGCCAACTTTTCCCTAACACTAGGCATAGTTTCATATTTCCCAATTACTACGCCACCCTGCCCTCAACATGCATATACAAGTATAAAAGTCTGGACTTCATTCTACTCCACATAATCTTGGGTGTGAATTTCTTCTCTTCTCTAATGCTCTACCCCCTCCTCCATTCCCCAAGAGATAGCCCCCAAATTTTCATATAAAAGAGATCCTTGAACAGCCATTCTAGCTCCTCCTGTTCCCTACTACTGACATGGCCAAAATAACTACTAAATGCAATATATCAGAAATCTTGAGGATTACTTTAAAACAAAGCCTTGGGGTGGGTAGCAAATAACTGTTTAGCATGAACAGATTCTTGATTTCCCTCATTGGATGCTCTTGGGATGTGAGGAAGATCTCTTGTAGCTTTTAGGCCTAGAAAAAGGAGCACTGGACTGGGAAAGGTCAAAGACTATTTTCAAGGCTGACCTTTGCAATTCTCTTGCATGAGGTCAGGATGGAGGAAAACTACTTTCACCCAAAGTCATTTTCCCTGATAACAAATTTTGTAAGCAGAAGACCATCTTTCATTGTACTATTAAAAACGAGATACAAAAAGAAGCTATTTAATATGGAGATAAACACTGACTGATATATCACACTAAAGTGCCCATGACAGATATCAGAGTGAAAGAAAAGTAAAAGCAGTTTTTGAAAACTAAAAAGCAAGAATTTTTCTTCATATTTTCCTACCATTATATTTATTTGGATAACTAAAAGGATTTTTTCTAATAGCTAAATGAAATACACTTTTGTGGATAAACTTTGGCCTCACACAATTCAAATGTCTGACTAAAAAAATAGTGTGTCATCCTCTTGAATTGCATTCAACAGAAGCCACTCGCCAAGACTGTAATCCAGTCTCCAGGTTTCAAAGCTCAAGCAAGCCCTGGTACAATACGCACAGCTCTGTGAGCTGTAACCCCAGACCCAGGGATAAATAATTGAGTGAGGCCTATTTAATGACAATAATACCTAGCTTTATAATTCATTTATCAAGCCCTTGTGATGGTAATTAGAACAATAAGGTTTCAAGGGCTTTCAAGAATGCTTTCACAGTTGGTTGAAGGACCACATGTTAGCCTAACTTAAAAAATAGATAATTTACCCATAACACATGATACAACCCTGATTATACAGGAAGTTAGGACATGCTATACTGCCTTTGACACATTCTTATCCCAGGAAACATGTTCCCTGTTTGGGGTGGGTTAAGTTGACTTTTTTTCCCTCCTGTTTTCAGTTGGATAGTATGATTTAACAACCAATTTCTTGCATAAGTAAATGAAAGGCATTTCAAAATTTGTCCTTAAGGTACTTGTACTCATGAACAATTACCAGTAAAGAAATGAGAAGAATGTGAAATCTCTTTCTAATAAGCGTATTTTTAAAAACTTGACCATTTATATTGACTAAAATTTAGAACTCTGACTTTTCCTAAAAGATTGCTGAGTAATTGAAAGCCAGATGCAGAGGGAAGAAGCTAATCTAATGTGCAGAAATTAAAATTAAAGATTATAGGTATCCTAGATCTCATGTAACTCCATAATTAGACAGGTAGAATTATTTAAAATAGTCCTAATACTAGAAATGATGATTCAAAATGTGTTTTTAAAGGGGACCCTGGTGACAGTAGTTGTATTAGTTAAAATGCTCAGTTGCCTCATCTATAAAATAGATATAATAATAGCGATTCCACTGGGTTTTTAATAGAAAATATAGAAAATAATGTACATATGCATGAGTGTACATGAAATAATAGTAATAGATTTGATGTGTCCATGACAAACAGTAAGAGCACTATAAATAGTCACCTACATGTTTGGAAACATGCTAAATTGTCCTCAGTGAATAAAAATATATGAGACAATCCGAAAATAAACAAACAAAAATAAACAAGCAAAAAAGTTTGCTTGTGTATGCATATAATCTCTTAGCCTATATGTCTGGCTTATTTTGGTGTGCTTCCATTCTCTCTCTCTCTCTCACACACACACACACACACACACACCATATTTTTTCATGTATAAGACACCCCCATGTATAAGAGGACCCCTACTTTTCTAACCAAGCATTAAGAAATCAACACAAAGGTTTGTGCATAAGTCTACCCTTAATTTTTGGTCTAAGAATTTCAGACAAAAGGATCATCTTATACATAGAAAATTACAGTACAAGAGCTGTCTGAAAAAAAATCCAGCCATAAATGCCTCTATTTTTCATATTACATGGCTGGATACTTTCCAGGCAGCCTTTATATACTAGAGAAAAATTAATAACCAAGACCTCTAAAATTTTTATCAGCTGTAAACTTTACAGTGATCTGTACACAAAGAGTTTCTGAGACAAATTTTTACAAGTTCTAATGATATTCATGGAGATATGGGAAAGCCAGCCATTAGTGCTGGTGAGTAACTAAAGCAATGCTTGGATAGGTCAAATAATATTAAGTTCAAAGATACCTCTCATGGAAATTCTTCAGACCCCAAAGGGTTTCTTTGCTCCTTGGAGCTATGAAACAATGTTAATGTTCATGGCTGCCTTAAATGTCAAATAAGGACTCAAAAACAATTTAGTTACACACTAGCGGTCAGTCGAAGATCTCAGAATAATTTTAAATAAATCAAGGGATAAACAACAAAGCTGAGCTTTAGTGGTTTAATAAAAAGGAAAGTACACTAAAAAGAGCACTACTCACTGATTGAGTATTTTCCTAATTCTTCTCTGTATCTGGTTAATTTAAGATTTAATCTATGATTTTAAAATATGTTCCTTTGTACTACAATGACAGTAGAGTGGGGAGAAAGGATCATGCAGATTTCCTCAGGAGCTAAAAGCTTGCTCTGAGTTTTAGATATTGGTCAAAACAAACTGGTTTTATGTCACAGGACACCAAAAATTCTGAGATTATAACGTTATCAGCAGAGATAATGTACAACAAAGGCACTGTGATGAATTATTTTCCTTTGGAAAGCTATCTATGTGTATAACAGTGATTTTATACATTTTCCTCCAGATTGTCTTACTAAGCATCGAGGATTTTGCTTTATTTTGCTTTTTGTCTTTGTTTTAATAAGTGGAGTAAGCATGCATTAGTAATACTAATATCTGAAAGTAGGGGTGATATTACGTGAACTGCAAAGTTTTAGGTCACATGCATAAGATATCCATCTAGGTAAATCCCATCTTACAATTATTACTTTGTTTTTCGAGCAGATAGAGATTTGGACAGAATGTGACCTTAAAGTCACAAATAAATATTAAGATCATTTTAAGAGTAATATAAGAAAAGCTAAATCTAAACACCTTTCTACCTCAATTTCTATTATCATTGAAGATTTGCAAAATGGTGGTATTTATTTTTCTCCCTGCTGTTACTGTGGGAAAATTATTCTCAGAAGTAAATAGAAAATAGTACAAAAAATATAGGTTGCTATGCATAACTGCAAAAAGGATTCATCCAAAATTCTAATCAAGAAGCCAATTTGGGATGCTGGGATAGCTCAACGAATTGAGCTCTTGCATCGCAACCATGAGGTCCAGGGACCAAATCCTGGCACTGGCCCATCCAAACCCAAATGCTGAACTGTGGGGCACAACTGGTAACCACTGGGATGACGGTGAAGGTTCTCACCTCCTATGAGGGAGACCATCAGTTCAGGTTCTGCCTAGCGCGACCCCACATCCACATATGTGGAATGAAACTATATCAAAAAACTAATGACATACAATTATAGACACTGCTCTGGGCCCTCCCCACTTTCCTCTGTCTCTCTCTCACCCTCACCTTCTCTCAATCAATAAAATAAATCTTAAAAAAAAATAAAGAAGCATATTCACTTTATTTCTATCATCTTTCATTCTCCCTTTCAGTTAGCCATTTATTTTCTAAGCATTCGGTATGTTTTATGCTCTTAGGAATATGTTAAGTGCTTTGAAAGAAATAAAAGAAACATGTAGATATCTTTCTGAAGCTTAAATTCTATTAAGAAAAATGAGTGATAGGTCCATAAAATTGTTACATAACAGTGTCATGCATCCTAGAAGTGTAAAAAGAGAGGATACTAGAGGTCTGAGAACTTGTTGAAGATATTGTAGAAAATATAAGAATTAAACTGGACATTAAAGTCCTGATAGAATTTGAGTAGGCAGAGTAAAGTATTCTAAGCATTAGTTTTCAGAAATTTCCCTAACAAAGGAAATCTTTCAACCTTGAATCATATATACAATCTTACATTCTTAGATATGCTAACATCCAGATCTTCACAAGGCCCTTTACAGGGCTATGCTAATTTTGGTTGGTTCATGTGCATTCTAATAAAATATATGTAATCAAAAACATCTGAATATTGTGAAAAACAAGAGACTTGATAGGACATTGCTTCAAAATGAGAGGGGGCATTCTGCTTTGAAAGTTTGGGCAAAATGTTTCTGCACAATACCTATGTGTTCATATTTCTAAGTACGATGAAATAATTTTTCAAATGTTGAATGGTGATATTTAGGAGTGCTAAAAAGCCTAAGTTCTCTGCCTTTTGATCAATGAGTGTGCAAGAAATTTAAAAGAATGACAATTCAGTTAGCTCCACAAATAATAAATTTAACAATAAATCAAAAGAAGACTACCAGGTAAATTTGATTGCTTGCCCCATCACAAACTTAGAGGTGGAGGTCTGTTCTAAGCATTGGCAGTACAACTTAAGGTGAAGTCACCCACATGCTCCTATACTGTGTTGAATTAGTCTTAATATTTCAGTTTCCTTCCATAGCTTCCCTTCTAAACTTTCTTGATTCCTATAACCAATCATTGGTCAAAAATTATTATAGTAGTGTATGCATAAATATAAAAATTAATTGACCCAATAAATCATAAATCTTTATGTAGATATCTGAGTATGTATGGGTTTATATGTGCAATAGTATATACATATACACACATATGCATATATACATGTATATATGTAAACTAATGCATATATATTGCAAAAGCATAATTAACATGAGTATTTAAAATAAATTTTTTACACTATTTTAAAATGTTTAGGGATGCCAGGGTATCTCAGCAGTTGTGTGCTTGCCTTGCAATCACACGGTCTGGGGTTTGATTCCCAGACCCAGCCCATGAAAACCCTATGTGCTGAAATGTACTGCAACTGGTTGGTAACCAACAAGATGGCTCAGCGATGAAAGTTCTCACCTCCCATACAGGAGGCCCCCAGTTCAGTTCCTGCCCTGCACAGTCCCACATCCACCTGGTGGAATGAAACCATGTCACACCTAATGATGTACAACTACGGAGACTACACCGCACCCCACCCCCTTCTCTCTCTCACCTTCTCTCAAACAAGAAAAAAACAATTAACATAAATCTTTAAAAAATATTTAATTTTCAGGAATGCAGAAGGAAAACTTAGACTCATATTGAATATAAAATTATTCTCCTTTCTTTCATATAGTTCATGATATTCTAATATAATATTCTCCAAACCTTTACTTTCAGTATCTGCATTTTAACAAGGCTTAACCATTTTCATTCTATATCAAAAAGATTAAGTCCCCTAAAATAGTATTCCACTTGTCATTCCTTGGTCATATACATAGAAACATCCTCCAAATGCCCTAGTTATTCTCTTATTATAAACCTAATAAACTGAAGGATCATCTTCACAATTGGTACCCTATGAGATCTAGATACCACCTCCCCAAGACAACAAGGAAACATTTCTCAGATCAATCTTGTTTTATGCTTATTGGGTGCACATTTGCTTTTCTTGTACTGTTAGTGTAGTACGTTAAATATATTTGAAAGCATTCTTTCCTAGATAATTTTAAGTGATAATTTATGCATTTCTCCTTCTAACTTCTCTTCAAAGATAATATATTTATGGATTCTAATAACAAGTTGTGAAAATTAGCTGTCAACTGATAGCTGAAATTCTAGAGTACAAGTTAGGTAAATTGCTATTTATCAAAAATTGTTGGATGGTAGAACCCTCTGGCAAGCTGAGAAAACTGATTCAGTGTGTGTTACTATATAAAAGACATTGACTATTAAGACTAGGAAATAAGGTACAATGAAATAAAATAAAGATAATAGTAACCACACTTTACCCATATACACAAAAACTTTACAACCCTGTGTTGAATATTTTTATTATAACTATTATTATCATATAGTATACCATAAACAAAACTCTGTCTATTTAAACTGTGGGATTATTTGAATTCTGGATAAGTGGATGTTTATAGAAGGTACTGAATAAGATTGACTGCCAAGACTTTTGGAAAGCATTCATGAATATTAGCATTTTTTAGACCCATTTCCCATTGACTGATATCCTTCCATCAGATATTTGGGCAGAATCTCAGGTTGATTTAACGAGGCTGTGTGCCTGATATTTTGAGGTAGGTATAAGAGTCATAAATGCATTCACAATCATCTAAAGGAGATGGGAGAAGTGGGCTCCCTGAAAAGGCTACCAAACCTAGATGAAGAGTAGAACATCTCCAGGTAACTATGGCAAGATAGTACAGTGTAGACAAGAAAGGTTAAACAGGGAAAGCAGGGATGGCTCAGTGGGTTAAGTGCTCACTTTGCAGCCTCAGGGACTGAGGATCGAATCCCGGCCCCGGCCCATGCGGACCCATATGCTGAACTGGGGAGTGCCCCCAGTTTGGTTCTCACTGGGGCAAGACCCTGGCCCAGTTCCTGCCCTGTGCAGCCCCAGCCCACCTGTGGAATGAAACTATGTGGAAAAACCAATGATGTACAACTATAGAGATTGTTTTGGGCTCTCCCCCTTCTCTGTTTCTGTATCTCTCTCTCTCTCTCTCTCTCTCTCTCTCTCTCTCTCTCTCTCTCTCTCTCTCTGTCAAAAACAATAAAAATATATCTTAAAAAAAAAGAAAGGTTAAACAAATCATGACACAAATAAAAGAGGAGAATTCTTAGTAGCTCAAGTATATATATCCCAAATGTTTCACAGCTGATTTCCTTAACAATTAAAACATTTTCCAAAATATTCAAATCCCAAGAAAAAAACTGTAATTTTATCATTTGGTTCCTTTTAGGCTTATTTAAGGGAGGATGTCTAAACACTATTTGAAAACCATTATTAAATTTAACCACAGTAATTTTCTAAGCACTTGCAATAATACAACATACAATAATTTTAACAAGCTAAATTCTGAGACAGAAAGAATTGTCAGGGATATTGTCCTTATTTAATATAGAAAGATTCTTTTTAATTCAATAAAAATGATGAGATGAGCAACTGTGGCAGGTGAACTCAACTATGAATGGATGAAGAGATTTCTGATCTTAATAAAAAATTGACTGCTCTTTAATAAAATTTGTTCCTCTTTGAGATGAATTTCAAAAAGAGAAAAAAAAGAGAAGCCGGGATGGCTCAGCAGGTTAAGCTTTCACTTGGCAGCCCTGGGGACCAAGGATCAAATCTGGCCCCAGCCCACGCAGACCCATATGCTGAACTGGGGTGTGCTCCCTATGCATGAGGACCCCAGCCCAGTTCCTGCCCTGCATGGCCCCCGTCCACCTGTGGAGAATAAAATCATGTCAAAAACTGATGATATACAACTATGGAGACGGCTCTGGGCCTTCCCCCTTCTCTCTATCTCTCTGTCTCTGTCTCTATCTCTGTAAAAAAATAATAAAATAAATCTTTAAAAAAGAGAGAGAAAAGAGCAAACGAAGAAGAGATGGGATAAAAATTGAAATTCTCTGTCAAGATAATAGATTTAGGAGGAAATTCTAAAACATAAAATGAAAGACATTTGGCAGAGTATTAAGATGAAACCAAGGATAAGAGATTATTAATGCACTTTGGACTTCTATCTAGAGTCCTGACATTATAGAATAGTGCTTGTCCTTCTCACAGGCAGCTCTAATTCATGCCTTGCATTGTTGATTACAAAGGAAATATAGCTTAATAAGCAATTTTTTTTCTTTAGACTCTGCTCTCAATTGTGTCAATTAAGGGTTCTCTAATATAAATTTAGTTAATCAATGATATTACTAGGTCTCCGAATGAGGTGCTTGGGCTGATTTGGACTGATCATTAAATTTCCAGAAATTTTCTAAGCTGCTTTTTAAGTAGTTGGTAGCTTGAAATTGGTCACAGTGAGAGTATTTATTCCATGTATATTGGCAAATACTACAAATCAGGGTTTTTTACCAGCATACTCCCACCCTTTACTCACATGTACATTAAGAGCCTTAAAAGGTTCTCACCCTGTTAATGATTCTCTTGCCTTTGAAATGAGTGTTGAACAACAAAATAAAATCACTGCTATCACCATCGACCACCCAGAAAACAGTAATTAAATGTTTGTGATGTACAGAGTATTATGCTAGGCCCTGAGATTAAAAAAAGAAAAAAAAAAAAAGAGCTATAAGACATCTTTTATGTCCTGAGAAGCTCAGAAGCTGTTCTGAAGGGAAGCAGATTTAAATACAATTTTTAAAATGCAGCACTATGCAGCATAACAAGAGAGCCAAATGAATAATAGAGTCTAGTTAAGTTCAATTTCTATAGGAGTTAGCAAAAAAAATCAGTTGGCAGCTATTATCTCAGAGGAAAGACAATACTTTATAAAGAAGATAGAATTCAGGACTGGAAGAAACATAAGAGGCAGCATAGTAGAAAAGTGGAGAGAAGACCAGAATTAACTGAGAAAATGTACCCAGAATGTCTAAAACAGACTACACTCATGTTACTGGAAAATGTGGTTGCAATGAAAAGTCATGCAGTACCTAAGAAAAATCGAAATGTTCTGGAGATGGAGAAATGTATATTTGAATCTTCTTGACAGTTAACAGTTGTGTAAGGCTACTTTACCTCTGTGAATTTTAGTTTTCTTCTCTGTGAAGTGGGAATAATGTCTTATTTTCAAGGCTTCTATGAAAATTGAATAATTTAATGTGTGCAGTACATCCTAGCACAGAATTTGATATATAGTATACACTCAAAGCAATTTGGAGGGGATTCTGGGATGGCACAGAGGTTGAGTGCTTGCCTTGTAGCCATGGGGTCCAAGGATCGAGTCCCGGCCCTGGCTTGTGCAAACCCATATGCTGAACTAGGGCATGATTCCCATGCTGGTGAGCCCTCCCAGTTCGATTCCTGCCCTGTGCAACCCCGCGTCCATCCACCTGTGTAAAATGAAACTATGTCAGAAACGATGTAGGGGCTGATGATGTGCAGCTTGTGAAGACTGCTCTGGGCCCTCCCCACTCTTTCTGTCTCTCTCTGTCAGACAATAAAATATATCTTTAAAAAAAAGCAAAAAACAATTTGGAGATGGTTTTGTCTGCCTCCAAACCCTCATGGTAATCACCACTCCAAAAGGGAGCTATAATTCGGAGTGTGAATTCAGATTGTGGATCACACTGATTATCCATTTAAAGAAAAGCTCTTAAACTGTGTTTGTTAATTGCTAGAGAGACATTGAAGGCTTTGCGTACAGAAAGGACATATTTGAAGAGATGTTTTAAAAGAGCACCCTGTCTATAGCTTATGAACATTGTCTTTGGAGTTACATAAACTTGAGTTATGTAATGTGAGTTTACTACGTAATGTAAGACTATTGACTTCTGCTACTGGAATGGATGGAACTCATGAAAGTATTAAGTATGGATCATAAAGAAGTTCTTGGCTAATATTCAAGTGAAACTCATAGACAGGGTTATGTTCATGAGCCTGTGCCTGTGCCTGTGTGGTCACACAGGGCCCCACACTCAGATGGGGTTAGTGCTTAATTTAGTGCTTTCATGCTGCTATCTTGACATTCCTAATCATTGAAATCCTTAATTATTTTTAACAACAAGCCTTATATTTTCATTTTGTACCAGGTTCTGCAAATTATGTTGCTAGCCCTATGCATTAGATATGTTAAGTATAACTAATGAAGAAACATATGCATAATTTATCAGATGTGTTCCAATATACATAGTAAGTTATTAATAGTAACCTGTAGTGCTTCTAAAATAAGACATAAATAGATAGAAAATATGATGAATAAATAAGAATGTTATAGTTAGAGATGGAAAGACCAAGTTATAATTCTGTACTTTGGGACTTATATCTATCACTGGTAAATTAACCACTCAGTGCTACTAGCCAAAATAGTTCTGTTACCTCCACCCCCACCCTCCCACCCCCCCACACACACAAACACACACATGTATTTAGCTTTAAAAAAGCAGTTATAACATGTGGCATTTCTACAGGTGAATTAACAAGGTTCTGCTATGGTCAGGTGTACTTGTCTTGTGTCAGTCTGATAAGGCAAATGACTATCCTTAGCCCAAGTTATCTTCATTCTATGGGGCCCTTTGGAGCCTCAGTGCTTTGAATCATACCATCATTAGGGTGTGAGAGACAGGGTATACGAACATTGTGAAACCCAGGATTCAAGAAGTGGCCTGCAATTTCACGCTATTGCCATTCTATCGCCAGCATGCTTATTTGTCACATCTCTTTGTCCTCACTTCTCACTGTGCTTTAAATTTGATGGAAAGAAAGAAAGAAAGAGAGAGAGAGAGTAAGAGAGATGTGATTTGAGTGTGTTAATTTTGTTTGTGAATCTTTCAGACTTATGACCTCTGGGAGAGCTTGCCTGGTACTGGTAGTATGCTCAGAGACCAGCACATCAAGGTAATTCTCTAAACAAGTTCAAGTCATGGCTCTATCATTTAATAGTTGCCTGAACATAAACAATTACTTATCCTCTCAGAATTTTGTTTTTCTTATATGAAAGTCAAAATAATAATACATACATTGAAAGATGGTTGCAAATGATAAATGAAATTCTGATAATAAAAGAATAGTAGATAACATGTATAAAATTATTATTATGTGCCAGGCACCATTGTAAGTGCTTTAGGACTACTAACTGATTTAATCATCTCAATAATTCTGTGAAGTACTACTACAGTTATCTTAATGTATAGCTGAGAAAATGAAAGGATATAGAAGTCAAGAAACTCGGCCAAGGTTACAGCATATAGCTTGATACCTTGTAGGCACTTACTAAATAGTAGAGAAATTGAATGTCAATGTTACATTTTGATCTACAAGATTGTGTATAGATTCTCTGTTCTTTGGATGAGAAGATCAACATACCTAAGATACCTATAATGTATAATATAGGAACTGAAGGCCTATGCTTTGGTTGAGTTACTGGTTAAAAAGAATCTCAAATGATTGAAGCCATATTAGTGAATGTGTAAAGATACTTAAAAGTCCTGCTATGTGGAATCCTTCACTCCCTCACAATAATACTGCTTTGTAAACAAAAGTAGAAATCATGTCTATTGCCTATGAAAATCTTAAGGAAACTTCATGAAAGGGTGAAGATGGGAGCCAAAGTGGTAGTTTTACCAGATGGCTCAAACAAAGGAAATCGACTCTGGTATATTCTCATTTTCCTAGATATATATTAGTTTCCCCACCAAAAAATAAAACAAAATCTAAATATGTATGGTAGGATGAAGAGAATTTGACTAAGGAAGAATTCTATCTTAATGACAAACTGACAGTTTCAAGCTCCTGTTTCAGTGTAAATGAAATCCTGAGAGTAACTTTCTTGGCTTTACTAGGTGTTGCATTAATAAATTGCCAGACCTAGTCAGCTAATGGACAACTTCCATAAAAATTGGGTCCGAGTGCTACAAAGCACAGAAATTAAAGCAGTATAATAGCTAAACACTTTGTAATCAAAATACATATTTTTCAAATGGCTTCTACCCAACAACCAGTCCCATGCAAAAGTATACTTGGAGTGTTCTTGGACCCTAATTTGGAGATTCATAAAATGTTAGAACTGCTCCTTACACAAGTAAACGTCTGTAAATATACAGGTAAGTTTTGTTTTGTTTTTAACTTCATGTATGTTAATAGGCACAAAAGCATTTTTCTTTCAAATGAATACTTTCTATGAATGTACATTGTGCAGAGGAGAGAAAACATAGGTCTGCTCTGTTCGAAGCTGGCCCTCCCTCTCACCTCTGCCTTCCTGAGCTGAAGGGTTTTCACCAAACCACCAGAACTCTGAGGACAGCAGTTTTGAAAACCATGGGCCACAATCCAATTCCTTTTTGGTATACATAAGTAAACCAAGACTCAGAAGAGGCAAATCTAGAGGTAGAGGTTAAATTAGAGCCCAAGTCTCTTAATTTTAATCCAAAGCCTATTCGTCTAAATACAGGGGTCTCCAAACTATGGCCCGTGGGCCGGGCCCTCTCCTCCGGCCCATGGAGACCTTTTTATCGGAATAAAATAATATTAAATAAAGAATTAAAAACAACATCTATGTTTTGATTCTTTTTTATTTGGACCTTGAGTGTGTAGTTGGCCCCCAAACTGCTGTTTGATAGTTAATGCGGCCTGCTGAAAAGTTTGGAGACCACTAAAACAAAATAAGGTGGTTACTTATTTAGGTCTAGTAGTGAGGGCTTTAAAGCCACAACATCAAATGTTCTGATATAGGTAAAGGTTGTAGGTTTCAGGATGAGTAATAAGTAGCCTGTTATTTTCCACCTAGGTGTTTTATTTCACCTGTGGTAGCAGCTACCTAGTTAGTGTGACCGCCTGTTACAGGCAGGAAAGATATAGTTATCCAACCTGAGTTAAAACCATATACAACTTAAAAACAGACTATATTTAAAATCCTCACTGTTGAATATTTTTGAGTTAGGTAACTAATAAATTTAAAAAAGGAACTGACCTTCAAGTAATTAGAAAATAAACTACCATTTCTCTTTTCCCAGCACACCCCATCACTCACTCACACACATACACACTCACTCACTCACTATTCAGTAGACAATTTACAAAATAGAATATTCTTTTTAATGGAGTTTTCTGGTTCTCAGAGTTAAAGACAGTCTCAATAGGGATACTGGGATAGCCCAGCAGTTGAGCACTTCCCTCAAAATCACAAGTTCTGGAGTACTATTTCTGGCCCAGGCCTGTGCAAGTCCCATATGCTGAACTGTGACTCAACTAGTAACAACAGAGATGGCTCAGCAGCGAAGGTTCTCGCTTCCCATGTGTGAGGCCCCCAGTTCAATCCCCGCACCACGTGGCCCCACATCCACTTGTGTGGAATGAAGCCATGTCACAACTAATGATGTACAACTCTGAAGACTGTTCTGGACCCTCCTCCCTTCTCTCTCTTTCTCTCGCTCTCACTCTCGCTCTTGCTCTTTCTCTCAAACAATAAAATAAATCTTAAAAAAAAAAAAAGACTATCTCAATACTGACTGTATATCAATGACTTTAAAGTAAAAAATGAAAATACATATTCCTGGCCTGGTCTAGACACATCTGTCCCCTGCACCCAAGGATGCTTATTCAAAAGGTTTAGGCTACAGCAGTGTGTGAATCGGTCTTAATACACAGGACAACATACATTTCTAAAAACACTGTTCCACAGTGACAGTGGAAAAAAAGTGGCTTCCCTTCACCCCTAAAGTGCAAATTCTGCTACTTGAAATTGCAAAGTGCTAGTTCATGGGCTGTATTTGAGAGTCCATATAGATTTACAACCCATTCTTCAAGCTTCTTGCCTATGTATTAGATTCTGATGTTAAACTATCTCTCAGCCCTAAGTCTTGGGGATGCTCATGTACTAGTGGCAGACATTCTTTTATAGTGCAGAACTATCCCTGTGTGCCCACAACATCCTCAGAACCATAAGTCACTATTCCTAAGGCTTTACTCTAAAACATGTCTTGAAACCTCAATCCTCTCTAAAATCTGTTTCAGAGTTCATATTCATAAAGGAAGCCTTGGGACCCAGACATAGATTGAAACCAATAATCAAAATATCTGCTTCAGTTATATGGAGCCTAGGGTCTTGAATTTCGTAGATTTAGCCAGGAGTTGTGACTGGAGGCCAGTTCTGAGAATAGCCTTAGAAACACTCTCTCAGACTCAAGTATCACTGAAAGATATAAAGGGTGAAAGGAAAGCTGCTTAATAAGGCCTCACACTGGCCTCTGTCCTATCTCAATCCCTATCTCTTCCCACTTTTGAAAATGGCTTAATGTCTAGAATCTGTCACAAAACCACTGTGCAGGTACATTTTAGAAAACTTAAGAGTGACCTGGTCCGGATTCTGCTAAACTGTCAGGATACCCTGCTTTCTTTTGTTGGAGCATCAAAATCTTATTGTAATTTTTACATTATATATATATATATATATATATATATATATATATATATATATATATATATATAATGTAATATTTAACATTACTAGTTAAACAGGCTTATGAAGGGATAGCTTTGGAAATTTGCCACTATTTTTTAAAGTGATTCTGTGGAAAAACACAACCTGTAGCACAACTGAGAGAGGCAAACTTGACAGTTGTCACAGACACATTTCCTTTGTTCATGCCCTGCTTCCCCTAATACTGTGGCAAGGAAATACAATGTAACCCTCAAAGGTGGATCTGCTTCCATCCCAGGGAAAAATCATTTAACTTTTCATATCCAAAGTTTATAAATATGTGTGCCTCTGAGCGTGTGTGCACACTTATCAGCACACACCATAAGAGTAAAATTGTGTCATGTTACCAGGAAATAGTTACTATCATAGCCCTTAACTGGAATCACATTTATTGTTCTGTTGGTTTAATATCCTTCCTGCACTTTAACGAGAAATATCACATGAAAATAGTATTTGAGGCTAGAACCCTGCAGATAAACAAGAGTGTTCAATCCACATAAATTTGTAAAATTCAAATATATTAACTCTTTCACAGAGATAATAATAAATGTATTAAACTAAGGAAACTCCAAGTTCAAAAAATAAATAAATAATCAAAGGTGACCACACTGGTTATCAGACTCCAAACAATAAATCTGCTTATAGTTTTAAATTTATAATCATTAGCTCACCCTCTCTATTAAGTTGATATATATATGATATATATATATGTATGTATATATATGATATATATATGTATACATATATGATATACATATGATATATTGTACATGAATACATGACCATGAGTATTATATATAATAATAAATATTACATATATGATATGTATACTATTATCTGTTAAATATAAGTAATACACAGAGGATGTACATCAGTATTAAGAAAAGTGTTTTTAATTTGAAAAGCGGTATCATACCTAAGAACTTCAATTTTCTTCTCCATTTTCCAAGGTTTGCATTTGACAGTTGCAATCATTTGTCTTTGCTCATCTAACTCTGCCTTCAGTCTTTCCAATTCTTCTTCATCAATTTCATCTTCCCTTTAAATAAAAAAAAATTAATAAAGTTATGTTTTGTTTGGCTTCCAAATGCAAAGAACACTATCAGATACCCCATCGAAGTGTATTGACTTGGCTGTGCATAGTGGATGCTGAGACCCATGAGCACTGGAGCTCATATCCTAACACTGATGCAAGATTACTGGAATTATTATAACTTTAAACAGCCATGTTTAAGTTCTAATGTCCTGAAACCAAGCTGTTCTTATATATGTACCACAGCCTCACACTCTTAGAACTAGCAAATTTATGGAAAAAATAGTTACAGATCTATCAAGACTTTTTTCTCTCTTCTTTGTTCCCTTGTATACTTTCTTCCCACCAATTCAACATTTCATTTAAAATTTTTATTTTTATTTTTTTTTATTTTCAGTTTTCCATAAGATAAATTAGAGGTGAAGATGTCTCTGAAGTGCCCTTAAAATTTTTGAGTTAACCCTTTGTCAAAAGAGAGAAAAATTAAAATACAAAAAAATAAAAATTTTTTTTTTCTCAGAGTTAATTAAATCTTTTAATTAAATGTAAAATATAAATTGATAAAATTCAACTTTATCAATATATTTAGTGGAAGTGAATCCTTAGAAGAGCCCTTAGAGGAAATTTTGTTTCTTTTTTTTTTAAGTTTCTCACAATCTTTAAAGATTTTATTTTATTCTTTTTGACAGAGGGAGGGAGGCAATGAAAAGGGGAAGGGCCCAGAGCAGTCTCCACAGTCATATGTCATCCCCATTAATATTATTATTTAGTAACATTTCCTATTAGCTCAGCAGGTTGAGTGCTTGACTTGCAAACACAAGGTCCAGGAATCGAGTCCGGGCCATGGCCTGTACAAAACCCATATGCTGAAATGTGGCACAACTGGTAACCACCAAATGGTGGCAAAGGTTCCTCCAAGTGGGAGGCCCCTGGTTCACTCCCACCCCATGTGGCCCCATGTCCACCTGTGTGGAATGAAACCATGTCACAACTAATGATGTACAACTATGGAGACTGCTATGGGCCCTTCTCTTCCTCTCTCTTTCTCCCACTCTTTCTCTCACCTTCTCTCAAACAAATAAAAAATTAAACTGTAAAAACATAATATTAATAACAATCACAATAATCCATGAACTTAGAAGTGTGTTGCAGGGAAGCTGGGATGGCTCAAAGGGTTAAGCGCTCACTTTGCAGCCCTGGAGCCAGAGGGTCCAATCCCGGCCCGGCCCATGTGGACCCATATGCTGAACTGGGGTGTGCCCTCAGTTCAGTTCTTGCCAGGGCCTATGCAGGAGGCTCCTGGCCCAGTCTCTGCCCTGTGCAGTCCCACGTCCACCTGTGGAGCAAAACTATATGGAAAACTAATGCTGTCAAATGTGGAGACTGCTCTGGGCCCTCCCGCTTCTCTCTGTCTCTCTGTCTCTCTGTCAAAAAACAATAAAAATAGATCTTCACACAAAAAAAAAAGAAATTACATTATTTTTTTAAAAAAGGGGGTGTTGCATTTATTTTTAAAAGAAACAAAGCATAAAGATACTTGAAAAGATGATACAAATAAAAATACCAGAGTCAAAATTTAAAGCAGGTGGTGTCTTGATTATAAGAGAAAAAAGAAGAGAAGGAGCTTAGGGATAAGGAGAAGAAAAAGAGAAGAAAGAAGAAAAGGAGAAGAAAGAAGACTTAAAGATATAAATTAATAAAAATGTAATAAATAAGTGGATGGGGTTACTCTTTTATTTTCAAAGTAATCACCATCTATAAATGTTAAACCTTTCTACCTGACAAAATTTTTATACAATTGTATTTAATTATAATTATTTATGAGGAGGAAAATAATAGCTCATTATTAAATACTAGAGTGTGTAATCTTCAGAGGACATCTTAGAAAGTTCCTCATCATCTAAAGTCCTACGAGTGTTTTGGAGGAGATCTCTATCATCTCTTGGTAATTACATGTCCCTACTATATAAGACTGGAAGAGTAGGTTGGCTGTTCTCTTAAATCCTTTCCAAGGGGTGGAAGATTTTCTATTACGAGATTTGTTTTATGTTCAAGTTCTTCCAACCTACCTGCCACCTACAAGTTTCTGGAAAGCAAAGAGCAGAAAATTATTTTCTTGGATTTTCCCTAAACAGCATTTGATATACTATTCTACATAAAGTCAACACTCAGTAAAATGTTAATTAGGTGAAACTGAAAAATAGGAGCTTTTATTAAAAAGAAAATGACAACTTCAATCCTCCGCATCAGGGGATGCTGGGATGACTCAGCAGGTTGAATACTCATCTTGCAGCCTTGGGGTCTAAGGATCATAACCCAGCCTCAGGCCTTGCAGACCCATATGCTGAACTAGGGTGTGCCTCCAGTTTGGTTTTTGTCAGGGTTAACTTCCCAAGTGGGAGGCCCCTGGTTCAGTTCTCACCCGGATGTGCTTCCTATGTGGGAGGCCCTCGGTTTGGATCCTGCCCAGGCATGCTTCCCATATAGGAGGCTCCCAGTGGGGGCGTGCCTCCCAATTGGGAGGCTTCCTGCCTGGTTCCTGCTCTGCGAACCCCTGCACTCACCAGTGGAATGAAACCATATCAAAATCTAATGACGGGCAACTATGGAGACTGCTCTAGGCCCTCCCCCTTCTCTCTGTCTCTCTCTGTCAAAAACAGTAAACATAAATCTTAAAAAAAATCCTCTGCATCAGGAGGGCCATACTTTTCTTTTCGTTTTTCTTTTTTTCAAGGGACTGATAGTTAATATTTTAGGCTGTGAGTGCTACATACAGCTTTGTCTCTTTCAAGCTGTTTTATGTTTGTAATTTTTTGTTGTTAACTCTTTAACACTCTAAGAACCATCCTTAGCTCTTGGGCTAGAATTAGTCATTATTTGTCAACCTCTGCTATATAAAATAAAGTGATTTGGGCTCATTGTTTAGGAGTTTTTCACTTTAATAACAATGCATATAAACAATGGGATAACTAAAATATGTAAATTAACTATAATATGTTAATACCTATGACAGTTTAGATCTTTCATAAGGGAATTTCTCTTAGGCTATTTCTAATAAATATATTCATTTGTAAACTTTATATTAATATTAAAATACATTAAACTAAGTGTAGTAAAATTGTAGTATCAAATTAAGCCTGTCTTTCTAAAAGTAGTTTATATTAGCAATTTTAAAGCCAAAGAGTGCCTAAAGAATACGGTCTTTTTGCAGCATCCAGTGCTTTTGAATGACTAACAGTTTCAGTTGTAGATCAAAACTAACTTACGCTCCTCTCATCAACTTTTTCCTCCTCTCTTTTTCTCTGGCTTTTTTTGTTTCTTCGTCCTCTGGTTCAGGGGCTGGATCATCCTCACTGATCACATCTCTGGTCCGTTTCCTCTGTGGTCTCATGCTTTCTCTTCGAGGTAGTTTATCTTCATCCTCCTCTTCCTCTTCACCTAAACACAACACATAATACTTCAGTGAGCAATATCAGAAAGTACTCTTAACTGCTACCAAGTGTATTCTTACTTTTTAATTACGTTATCATACATCTGACACCACAATCCAGCAATTCTCCACATTACAAGATGCACCATGCCATATATTGTATTTCATAGCCTGCTACCTGATTACATTCATCTAGATTTTCATTTATTTTGTGGTTCATTTACTCAAATATGTGAATGTAGATCCCCAAATTTTAATAATCATCAGAATTTCAGTCTTCATTTACCTGGATAACTAGATGACTTGGCGTTTAAGAGCACACTATGATATCTAAGACTAAGTTTAGAGGTTGCCAACACAACCTTTAAGTGTTAATTGATTAACCATTATGTGTTTACTTCTACTTCTATCTTAGAACAAAGAACAGGACTGACAATGAAAAGCTACAAACTAGAATAATTTTGAAAAAATTAATTTAACCCTTCAGATTCCTCTTAATTCAAATTATCCTCATTCTAAATTTTAAATATTTCTTCTTCTTTCCCTTTATTAAATAAAATGGATAAATTGATAGTAAGTGTAATACATTGGCTTGATTGTGCTATCCTTACAAATAGAAATAGATAACTTATAATATAAAACTAAAAGGATTTTTTTTTATCAACTATTAATGCCTCATATGTCCCTAATTCTTAGGAAGCTTCCAGGTAAAGAGTAGAAAAAGAATTCAGTTCCTTTCTTCATAGTTTAAAATACACAATCCTACTTCACTTTCATTTATGTGAAATTCTGATATTCTTAGTGTCTTCTGATACTTAGAATCAGTTACCCTAAAAATCAAATATCACTCATGCTTATCACAGTAGCTTCTATAGAAGCTACTATAGGGAATCAAATATCACTCAAACTTATACAGTAGCTATAGAAGCTACTATAGAGAAAAACTGTACTTTAGTAGAAAACTATAAGTTGTGTGCAGCATATCCTTCTGTATTATTCTATTTTGATTCTTGGGAGCTATTTTATAACTCTATAAATTATAAGTAATTGGATAGCAACACAAAATAATTCTTATCTGTAAATATACAAATAAATTTTGTTCAATGGAGAAATAATCCTCCCCCAACTAAAAAAGAAAAAGAAAAAAATAAGAAGAAAACACAAAACAGTTTGTCTCCATTTTCACATCACTTTAATATAAACATATCTCTTCTTTGGGTTTGCCTTTGAACTGTTTGTAATGCCTCACCAGATTCCTCTATCATTAGTTAAATATATTCATTTTCACATATGTATTATTATGATTTTATCTCTCTTTGAGAATTAATTTTTAACATTACTCAGCAAAATTTTTTATTGATATTTCAAATAATTATCTATGTTATTAAAGTTTTGCTAGTAGAGAGAAACTAGAGGATAACTTTTCTAACTAGGTTTTAAAATATACTCTGTCACCAAAACCAAGGATGAGTTTTTGTTTGTTAAATATTGTGGCAAATGTTGTGTGTTATTTGAACCTTGTCTGGCGTTCTGAAATTTTACCCAGCCTTTATTAGTCACATTAGTCACTAATTATAGAAAGGACAGAGCTTGATAGGAATTGAGAAACAATTCATCCACAAATAACTCAAGAACTCAAGCAGCGTCTTAGTACTCTGCATTTTAGTATGTCTTATATTAACAGAAACTGTTAAATTTGCAGAGTTTTACCATGGATAAAAAAGTGTACTATATATTTATCTTTTACCACAATAAAAAGGCAGTGTTCATTGCTTTAACTAGTCTCCAAATATTCAAATTATAAAAAAATAAATAAATGTTTTGCAGTTACCTGCTAAATGCAGATTTGTATACAATGTTACTTTTTAGAGTGGGCTCTATTCAGTATTCAAAGGTAGCAAAATATGCTGTCTCAAACATGGCTGTTAGAGTTCAGAATATACCACCCCGAAATATGCCACTTTGGTATATCTATTACTTTGAGTGGTAGACATTTGGGGGGGGGGAAGAAAATGTAGGAAGACACTTGCTTTGAACTCCTCTTAGCTACCTAAAGACAGATCCTCCAACCAGAATGCAATTGTCATAAATCTGCTCTCTAGGAGTTTCATCCCCAGGATAGGTTGATCCATCACAGAATAGAAAACTAAAAGTAGACATCACATCCAGACAAACTGTGTCACAAACTATCAATACCTCCTATCTATTCTTCTAAGGTCCATTTATCTGTTTTAAAAACATATACACTCTCTTAAGAGGACTACACCTCCTTTCCTTTTCTGTATTAAGATGGTATTTAAGTCTAAATTCATAGCCATCTCAGAAAGTTACTTATTTTTTTCTGGGTCTCTTTCATGTATACATGAGGTATACATGTTAATAAACTTCTGTTTGTTTTTCTCTTGTTAAACAGTCTTGTATTACAAGGGGCTCAGCTAAGAATTCAGAAAGGTAGAGGGATAATTATTTCTCCTTCCCTACGGTATTCAAATCATGACATACAGAACCTGTGGAACATTCTGATTTGTTTTCATCCAGAATGCACTAAATTAACTAATATAATTACACCATGAACAAACAAACATTGGTGGCCATATTGTGTTCTGGTTATTAAAATGATAGTGTTGATTTATCATCTAACTGATCCCTTCTTGGGATGCTACCTTTTCTTTTAGTTTTAAATAATTCAAGAGTTTTGCTCCCATAATGATTTTTCTCATGCTCCAGTTCATGAGTAATCTGCATGCCTGGAAAAGGGTTTCAATCCAAGCTCTTTGAGATGAACCTACAAAAGGTATAAATAACAGAACAATTTGGACAAAACATCAATGAATTAACTACAAAAGAATTTACTTATTCATTTTAAAGATTTATTTTTATCACTTTTGACAGAGAGAGAGAGAGATGGACAGACATACAGAGAACAGACATACAGAGAAAAGTGGTGGGGGGTGGAGCAGAACAGTCTCCACAGCTATACATCATGAATTTTCTACATAGTTCCCTTCCATAGGTGGGCATGGGGCTGCTCTGGGCTGGAAAGGGGTTGGGGACATCCTGCATGGGAAGTACATTCAGGTGAGAATTGAACTGGAGGCACACCCCAGGTCAGCATATGGGTCCACATGGGCCAGGATTCAATCCATGAACCCCGGGGCTGCAAGACAAGCACTCAACCTGCTGAGGCATCCCAGTATTCCTTTATTCATTTTAATTGAACCACCTGATCAGTTCAGTTAAAATAGCCTGTCTGTTCCACTATAATAGATTTAGCCTTAGAGAAAAGCTTTTAGGACAAAAACTCTAACAGGGAAAACAATAGAGAAATAAAAAAGCAAAGTTTTCTGTGCTGCAATCTACTTGATCGTGAGGAACTCATAAACTGAGTGGAACGTGTGTGTTATAATTGAATGGAATCTAGAGTGGAGATCATTCTTGCTGGGAAGTCATCTACACAGGCTCCTGTGCTCACAACGTGGTAGCATAACCCCACAAGACAGGATGGATCTCCTGAACTCACTGCTACTCCACAGGAAACATATCCCAGATGGATCCCTCTCTACTTACTTGAACTTTCCTCAGTGTCGTCTTCTTTTTCCTCCACTTGGATTTGTACTGTTGAAGAAAGAAAAAAACAGAGCACTCCTTTAAATGTCAGTACAATTATCAGTAACTGACTTTTACTGTTATAATTTTCATCATAAAGATTTTCTGTGAAATTAATAAAAACTTTTTTTCAGTAACATTGTCCAAATGAGCATTGCTTATTAAAGATATGCAGCAATAGCATTTTATACAGTGTTGTGCAAAGACTTGTTTGCTTCATTGTCTTAAGAAATTTGTGAAACATATCAATTATAAGCCTATCAGCTCAACTTAAAATGACTTCAAAATAAATTTTGTATCACAATAAATAGACTTGGAGTTTGTTAGGTTGTTTTATTCTACAATAAAATGAATTGTTAGCAAAACAGTATCCATACACACAACCAATTTGACTATACAACCAAATTAACTTATTAAAATAGAGAATATTTCATTCTAACCAGATATCCAATGTCAAAGAGCCTTTCAAAAATACTTGAAGGCTAATATTTTCTATTTCTATTTTTTTTTTCTAAACAGAACTTTAAAAAAAATTTATTTTATTATTTGAAAGAAGGTGAGAGAGAGAGAGAGAGAGAAGGAGGTAGGGTCCAGAGCAGTCTCTACAGTTGTATATCATTAGTTGTTATATGATTTCATTCTACAAAGGTGGATATGGGGCTGTGTGGGGCAAGAACCGAACCTGGAGCCACCCACATGGAAAGCAATAACATTCACTGCTGAGCCATCCTGGAGGTTACCAGTTGTGCCAAAGTTCAGTGTATGGGGTTGCACAGGCCAGGGCTGAGAATTGAACCCCAGACCTTGTAGTTGTAAGGCAAGCACTCAACCACTGAGCTATCCCAGCACCCTTTCAATTATTTCTACAGGTATTGTATGGATATAGCCTCAATTTTCCAATATAAAATTTACCTTGACAATGTAAAGACAAGTGATATTATAGTTCTTTCTTAGACAAAGAAAAATTATTCTGCTTATCTCTCACCCAACATTCAGATACCATCTTGTTTTAAGTTTCACTCCATTTTCATAAAGGCATGTAAAAGTTTTAAAGTAATATGGGAAAATATGTTAATCGGCAGATTGTTTTCTTGTCAATTACTGTCCATTCCCCTTGGATTTAGTCAGCTAGAGGCAAAGCAGCTAGAGAGTATTACAGAAATTGCCCCTTCCCTCTGACTTGATATTCCAACAGTGATTCTCATCTGTGCATGATCACCTACACATTCTATTTACACGTAGGCGCCTTCTTTACTCAACAGCATTCCTTTGTCTGGCAGTTGAGTCAGGAGCCATGAACTGTCACTTTTATATTTATTGTGACATAATTGGTTTGTTCTTGATCCAAACTGTCAACATCAAGAACAGAACAGCAGCACTGTGACCAGGAAGTTTAAGACTCCATCAAGAGCCTCAGACCAAACTTGATATTAATGTAATAGCATTTAGCCTGTAAAGCAACTGTCAATTCTGGTCTGTATCTCCTGCAACTCAAGAGTGTTACTAAAGAATCAAGCTAAGAAATGCCTCCAAGACAAAAAGTTTGTGTAAAAGAATAACTGAGGGAAAGCTGGGATGGCTCCGCAGGTTAAGCACTCGCTTTGAAGCCCCAGGGACCGAGGATCGAATCCCAGCCCCAGCCCATGCGGACCCACATGCTGAACTGGGGTGTGCCCCCAGTTCAGTTCTTGCCGGGACCTATGTGGGAGGCTCCCGGCCCAGTTCCTGCCCTGCGCAGCCCTGTGCCCACCTGTGTAGTGAAATTATATAGAAAAACTAATGTCAACTATGGAGATTGCTCTTGGCCCTCCCCTTTCTCTCTGTCTCTCTCTGTCAAAAATCAATAAAAATAAATCTTTAAAAGAATAACTGAGAACACTTAGTGGGTGCTACTGACTGTCTTCCTTCTCAGACAATTGTTGTCATGGTTTATAGCCGTTCTTTCTCTCAGCCATCAATAGGAGTTTATTCCTAATCACACAACCCCTCATGCATTGGCTGCTTCCCAAAACCTATTCACTATGTACTTTAAAAATAATCTCTCTCTTGGGAGTGATGGGAGAACACAGAAAAGAGAGGATAGGGAGGTCTTTTTAAAATGTTGGAGACAGCAGCAAAACTACATTGAAGTGTGCTTATTTAAGAGAGGCAAATGCAATAGAAGCAGATGAACCCCTAGACAACCATGATCCACAGTTCATACACATAGACCCAATAATTAAAAACAGTAAAAGGACACAACAGCAAAATGTCACATTTCAGAGGCACTGGAATCATTCAGAAAAGTGGATGTTGTTCCAAGATTTCTTTTTTAATCTATAACACTGAAAGTAGTTCACGCTTTTTCAGGATCAGAGTGGCCAAGTGGCCAGAAGAATTCAATAGTATTGTCTGTTCCGTTGTTTCACTTTTAACTCTTAAAAGGATGTTTGTAGCGCCAAAGTTATTACTTTGGAAACTGAAAATTCATTTCTTCAATTAGCTTTTATTGTACACTCACAAGAGAGTACAAAGCAAAATGCTCTGTGGTGAGAGTTTGTAGACTATGGAAGACACCACTGTCTTTAAGGAGTCTTGCTATTTTACAGCAGTGAGATCTGCAAGTTAGTTACAAGTATCTTATCCAGTTTACTTGGGTTATAGCAGCAATGCATGAGTTATGTTTATTAGGCTTTGGGGATGTTTCTTTTCTGGGTTTCTTTGTGTGGGTAAGAAAATGTCGACATTGGCCCCTTGCATGTAAATGGGGTACATTTCACCTCAGACTGAATTGCGCTGAGAGGGATATTAATCTATGCTATAACAAAAACATTTCCAAATTTTAGCTGAAGAGCCCAGGTCGTCAGTGTTGGATATGATGTGGGATTTGAGAGAAAGAAAAGAATAAAAATCAACCCCACAGTTTTTGGTCTGGGTAACAAGAAAGATAGAGCTTTTAAATAATGGAGATGGAAAGGCTCTAGGGAGAATAATGTAGGTAGGAAGATCAGGAGTTTAATTTGGTATGTTGGATTTGAGATGCCTATTAGACATTCAAGCATAATTTAATAGGCATTTGAATATTTGAGTCTGGAATTCAAAAGAAAATCTGGGCTGCAAATATAAATTTTAATTACTAGTTTTTAATACTATTTAAAGCCACAAGACTAGGTAAGTTCTCCAGAAAAATAAATGTAAACAAAACAGAAAAGAAATCACAAAAGTTGAGAGGACAGACAGGAGAACTAACAAGAGACTGAACGTGAACAATCAGTGAAGTAGGAAAAAAATAATGAATTGTAGAAAGCAAGTGATGCGCATCAAAAAGATGCCTTTAGCTTATAAGTCAAGAATAATGAAGACTGAAAATTGACCATTAGATTGTGCAATGTGAAGGTCAATGATGACATTGACAAGCACAGATTTAGTGAAGTGATGTTAACAAAAAAACTGAATTTGAGTGGCTTTGGGAGAGAATGGCTTTAAGAGAAATAGGAGGCAGCTAGTTATGCTACCTAGATTATTCTTACTTGTTGATGGTAAAGACTCAATGAGAATAAGAAATTAATGATGCATGTTATGAAATGAACCCCCTACAAAGTTACTCAAACAACAGATCATGAATTCTTTTATGTCATTAATGTTGCTTTGGTTTTGTAAAAGGCTGAAGTGCTTCTCTCCCTGATTCCAACTTAATTACAACCTGCATTTCTATAGATATGCTAATCAACTGGAGGAGTTCCGCAGAGATGTGAGTAACTTCTGATCTGATCTGACCAACTGGGAACCAAGAACTTGGGAAATCCCCAGCCCTTCCTTGAATCCCACCTATTACCCTGCCTATTCTCCCTTCCTTTGACATAAAGGAAGCCTGCATTCTGGGCTTTCCTAGGATAAATTTGAAAAAATTAGAAATCTCTCTTCTTGTAATGAAACCATTTTGATAAATAAAACTGTTCCTTATTTCAAACTCTAACCTATTAAATGCTAAATATTCAATATACTGAGCACACGGGCCTTGTGACAGCAATACTTTTCTTACTGGGCTGTCCATCTCTAATTTAGACTTTGTTAAGAGAATGGGTAACTCACTGGTATAACTCTTGCTTATATGTAGTGTCCATTATACAGTAATTCAAAAGTATGAGACTAATGGATGGAGAGGGAGAAAAAAAAAAAGAGAGGACTAGGGAGGAGTAAGAGAGGAAGGAAAGAATATAGCAAAGAAAGGGAGGCAAAAAGCAAAAATGAGGTGAGGATTATAGTAAATGATATGAAAAATATAAAGCTAAATATTAAAACTAAAAGTTGTATTTGCATTCTGTCTGTCACATATTTGTATATTTATGTTTATGTAAATGAGTATTATAAACATAAAATATTAAAATTCAAAATTCACATACTAAACAGTATTCTATAATATAGAAATACTTCAATTAACAAAAACAAATATTTCTTTTATCAACGTTTGTCTATAACAAAAATTTAAGTTAAAGAATTCAAAATGTGAACAAAATAAAGGTAAACTTTTTAATTAAAATATTGTATTCCAAAGTAATACTTGCCTTTTTCTTTAAGGAATAAGAGTTATAAACCCCTTAATAAAAACATAAAATCTTTCCTCTCAATAAAAAAAGAAAAAGAGAGAAATCAGACTAGTAAAATGATAAAAAATAATTCTAAATTAAAAAAATATCTCTATAATGTAGCATCTTTATGAAGGCACTGACATTTCTAAGTCTGATGCCATCCAGTAGCTGCTCAAATTAGTAATTTTTTATTAGCAATGATAATGATGATGGTGATACAGATCATGATATGAAGAAGATTATATATATATATATATCTATATATATATATATATATATATGGATTGATTGATTTATATAGTCTGTATAAGCTATAACCCAAAACAGTATTGAGATATTCTGCTTTTCTAAAAATCAAACATAAGGTAAGCCAATTCAAATTGCAAAAAGAATGGGTAAAATTAATCACAAAAATGAATTGTCCAACAACAAACCATTCGAATGCTATGTAGAGTCACCAAAGCACACTGAGTTGTCATTTTCCCAGAATTCTGCTTCTAACCATTTATAACACTATTATTGGTGGGTGGAAAGTAGGGAACAGAATCTACTGTCTGCGAAACAATAAAAATGGTGAGTTGTGATTCTTCTTCCTCAAGAACAGTGTCTGTCTAAGATATTAACTCAGCAGCACCCTTTATTTTTGCTATCTAAAGGCTAAGAAAACAAACAAACATGTTTTCTCTTCCCACTTTCTATATTCTAGTTGGGCTGATAATGAAATTAACAGAGACAGATTAACGGGAGAAAGTCAAATTTTAATAAATTTTCATGGGGAATTCACATAAGCATAAACATTCTAAAGAAAGTGAGGCAACATGGGAATGTATGACATTTGGACAAAGGAGAAAAAAGATGACTGGGATATTAAATTTCAGAAGTGAGAATGGGAGATTTACAGGCAGTATAGGAAGAACAGAACATGCATGGCAGGCAAATTCTTATTAAGCAACTCAGGAACAACAGGACACAGTGGGTATCTAGGTAACAGGCCTCTTCCTACAGCCCTCCTACTTACACCATACTTAATTCAAATTATGCTAAGGCTACCATCTTAAGATTGCCCTGCTGAAGCAGGTTTTTATGCCTGGATTCTGGGGCAAGAAAACAGAAGAGATGAAAGATTTCTTCTTAATCTTTTGTTTCTTAATAAAGAGCTTGAAATCAATATCCCGAGAAGGCAGCTAGCTTCAAGGTGGCAAAATATTGGTCTTCTTTAGCTACATCTAGGTAAAGACAAGGTGCCCATGACATTGTTTATTACAATCCCATCTCCTTCAAATGATGGAATTAAACATAATATTTTGAAAATCATTTGGTAAAGAGAATTATTTAGTTCTTATATCAATCAACTTCCTTAATAAACCTATAAACTATAAGATGATCAAAAAAATCCACAGGGGTGGGAAACAAAATGAAATCATTACCCTTAAATACCATTAGGGTATCTAGGGGAAAAGATGAACTAGGACAAACCTAGGCTGATAGTCTTTCTGCATGTGCTAGCATCTTCATCTTTTTTTTTCTATTGTTTCGACAGAGACAGAGAGACAGAGAGAAGAGGAAGAGCCTAGAGCAGTCTCCATAGTTGTATATTAGTTTTCAATACAGTTTTGTTCCATGGGTTGTGGAGCTGCACAGGGCAGGAACCAGGCCGGGGGGCTTCCACATGGGAACCACACTCTGGCAAGAACTAACTGAAGGCACAGCCCAGGTCAGCATATGGGTTCACACAGACTGGGGCTGGGATTCGATTCTCCAACCCCAGGGATGCAAGACAAATGCTCAACCTGTTGAGCCATCCCAGCATCCCCAGCAGCACCTTTATCTTAAGACCATTGAAAAACAAACCATGGGACACACATACTCAAAAACACCCCAATAGAAACTTGTATAATAAATGCTAAAAAGCTGGTCATCTTTTTGAAAATATCTTAGAGATATTAAACAGTTCTTTTAAATTGCTGTGGTTGAAGAGTTGATTTGGGGAGGGGGATAAAAAAGATGGCAGCATAAGAGGAGAACCCTAATACCTACCTGGGAAGGGACTTATGAACAAAGGGGAATCCACAAGGGAAACCCTGAGAAGCACCCTCAACTGAAAGAACAATAAAATGCAGAAACACCCAAAGGTTAGAGAAAACGAGGGAGAGCGGGAGAAGAAAGGGGAAGGAGCATTTTGGGGTCAAGGATGCAGAGCACGGCCTGGAGCTGGCAAAAACAAAGGGGGATTGGGGGACCACAGTCAAAGTGGAGCTGGATCCAGGGTAGGCTGGAAGCTGAGACCTAATAAGAGTGGAAGCCTCACAAGACTGTGGACAATTTAACATCTGAACTCAAGGGGCAGCACGCGGAGCCCTAATCAGATCACGGAGCCTGAGGTGGAACAGGGACTGTGGAGCAGGGCGGCTGCACCTCCTGGGCGGGCAGGGAGAGAGCAGGGCACCAGCCCATAGCAGCTCGGCATCCCTGATGTACAGAGGAGACACAGCTGAGCTCCTAGAGCTGGCTGTTAGGAAACACCTTTTGAACACAGGGCTCTTGGAGTGAGGGCAGCAGCTCAAGTGGAGGACTGAGGGTCCCAGCAGAGCCACCACCCAAAACCCTGGGGGGGGGGGGGCTGTCGCTAGCCCATGGAGGCAGCACACTCGGCTACATTAGACGCACTTAAAGTGAAAAAAGCATGACTTGACAGAGGTCTTAGGAACCCAGCTGAGCTCCCACCTGCCCAGCTTACTGGGCCTCAGGCAAGCCCCCTGCTGTATTGCCCCACCACTGCCTGGGAGGCCAAGCTCACAGACGCAATTAAAGTAAAAGTAACCAAGCAGAGGGGAGAAAGACCCAAGCTGCTGCACCCCCTGCCTACACTGAATCACCAGCTCCCCTGCTGAAAGAGGAATCTGCTATTGTGACTCAAGCCCACCTTGGCTTCTATTCACACACCCCAATCCCCCGCCCACACCTTCACTACCCTATCTTCTAACAGCTAAGACTGCAACCTGAACAGCAACCCCAGGACACAGAAACTGACTGCTTCCCTCACCCCTCTCCCAAAAACTCCTGCTCCCACAACTGAGCCCATGAGAAAAAATAAAGAGAAGCCCATCTGATAGGCAAACCATCAGAGAGAAAACATACTCATGCCTAAAGAAAAAAAGAAAATCAAATACAATGCACACCTCAGAATCCAAAGCCCCTCCAGAAGATTATGGACATTCTTTAGAAAATGCACTTGCACACTTGGAATCAAATCTAAGGGAAACAGAATTCAGGGCTGTAATACTCAAGACACCCAGAGAGCTCAGTAAATGCTGGCAAAATACCCAGACACAGTTAAATAATCTCAACAAAAAAATTTTCTGAGCAAAATGAGTACTTTACCAATAAAACAGAGAAGTTAGAGCAGAACCAAAAGGAATTCCTCGAAATGAAAGGCATAATGGGAGAGCTGAAAAAAGAATTGACCAGGATAGGAAACAGGGCTGGCCAGCTAAAAGAAAGAATTAGTGAACTCGAAGATAGAAACATAGAAATTTCACAGAGAAAAGAAGAAAGGGAATGAGAATCAAGAGAAATGAAAGAGCCCTATAAGAATTATTTGACTCCATCAGAAAAACAATACTAGAATAATAGGGCAAACAGAAGGAAGCGAGATGAAATCGTCTCCGAGTCTACTAAAACAAATAGTGGATGAGAATTTTCCTAACCTGTGGAAAGAACTAGAGCCCTAGCTACCTAGACCATAGCAGATCTTCTCCAAGGCACATTGTTCTGAAGATGACAAAAAACAAAGACAAACAAAAAATCCTCAAGGCTGCCAGGGAAAAACAAAATATAACTTTCAAAGGAAAACCTATCAGGCTCTAATCAGACTTCTCAGCAGAAACTCTGCAAGCCAGGAGGCAGTGGAGCCCTATCTTCGAAATATTAAAAGAGAGAAATTTTCAGCCAAGAATTAACTATCCAGCATAATTAACCTTTAGATATGAAGGAGGAATTAATGTTTTTTTTAGATATACAGAAGCTGAAGGAATTCCCCAGCTCAAAACTGGCACTCCAAGAAATACTGAAGGAGGCTATTTGGCCTGAATCAAGAAATCGAAATAAATGGAGAAAAGTGGGAACAACAAAAATATAAAAGGGAAAGAAGAAAGGGATACAGGATATCCTTATATATCAATCATCACCCTGAATGTGAATGGTCTAAATTCACCAATAAAGAGGCACAGGGTAGAAGACTGGATTAAAAAACAAAATCCAATCATATGCTGCCTACAAGAGACATACCTCAGCCACAAAGACAAACATAGACTCAGGGAAAGAGGATGGAAAACAATACTCCAGGCAAAAGGCAGTCAGAGAAAAGCAGAAGTGGCCATACTGATTTCTGATGAAATAGACATCAGGATAAAAAAATTAATAAGACATAAAGATGGACATTTTATTTTGATAAAAGGGACAATACAACAAGAAAACAAGACACTCATCAATATATATTTGCCCCCAATCAGGAAGCACCAAAATTTATAAAGCAACTACTAACAGATCTAATAGGAGAATTTGACAAAAATACAATTATAGTAGGGAATCTAAACACCCCCTGACAACATTGGACAGATCATCCAAGCAGAAACTAAATAAGGAGATTGCAGCTTTAAATAATACATTGCAGGAAATGGACATAATTGACATTTATAGGACATTCCATCCTGCAACACAGGGCTATACATTTTACTCTAGTGCACATGGAACATTTTCAAGGATAGACCATATCCTGGGATTTAAATCCAACCTCAGCAAATTTAAGAACATTCAAATCATATGAAGTGTATTTTCAGACCTCAAAGCACTGAAACTAGAGATCAATTGCAAAAGATAAAGTGCAGAGAGAACCACATATATGTAGAGTTTGAACAACCTGCTATTAAAAAAAGACTGGATCAAAGGGGAATTAAAACAAGAGATTAAAAAATCTGTAGAAACGAATGACAACGGAAACACAATTTACCAAAATTTCTGGGACACAGCAAAAGCTGTATTAAGAGGGAAATTTATATCATTACAGACCTATCTAAAGAAATAAGAAAAACTACAGGTAAACATCCTCACATCTCATCTTAAATAACTAGAAAAAGAAGAACAGAGGTACCCCAAAGACAGCAGAAGAAAAGAATTAATAAAAATCAAAGCAGAACTTAATGATATTCAGAACAGAAGAACAATAGATAAAATTAACTCCATAAAGAGCTGGTTCTATGAAAAAAATCAGTAAAATTGACAAGCCACTGGCTAGGCTCACCAAACGGCAAAGAGAAAAATCTCATATTTCCAGAATTCAGGAAGATGAAGGAGAGATCACAACTGATACTGTAGAAATACAAACAATCATAAGAGATTATTATGAAAGACTCTATGCCAACAAATTTGACAATCTAGAGGTAATGGACAAATTTCTAGAAATATATAGTTTGCCTAAACTGAACCAAGAAGATTTGGATAACCTAAATAGACCAATCAACGGTACAGAACTTGAAACAACTATCCAACACCTCCCTAAAGGCAAAAGACCTGGACCAGATGTTTTTACCAATGAGTTCTACCAGTCATTCAAAGAAAAACTAACGCCCATCCTCCTCAAACTACTCCAGAAAATTCAAGAGGAGGCAATACTACGCTACTCATTCTATGAAGCTAATATTGCCCTAATACCAAAACGTGGAAAAGACAATACCAAAAAGGAAAACTATAGGCCAATCTCACTGATGAACACTGATGCAAAAATCTTAAATAAAATTTTACATAACAGAATACAACAATGCATTAAAAAGATTATTCACCATGACCAAGTGGGATTCATCCCAGAGAAACAAGGATTGTTCAACATATGCAAATCGATCAATGTAATCCAGCACATAAACCAAAGGATAAAAACCACATGATTATCTCAATTGATTCAGAAAAAGATACAATACCCATTTATGATACAAACACTGAATAAAATTGGAATTGAAGGAAAGTACCTTAACATAATAAAGGCCATATATGACAAACCCTCAGCAAATATTATACTGAATAGAGAAAAGCTGAAGCCTAGTTCCCTAAAATCAGGAACAAGACAGGGATGCCCCCTGTCACCACTGATGTTCAACGTAGTTCTGGAAGTTTTAGCCAGAGCAATCAGGCAAGAGAAAGGAATAAAAGGTATTAGAATTGGAAGAGAAGAAGTTAAACTGTCACTCTTTGCAGAGGACATAATCCTGTATGTAGAAAACTCTAAAGACTCTATCAGAAATCTATTACAAATAATAGACAAATACAATAAAGTCGCAGGCTACAAAATCAATGTCCCAAAATCAACTGCATTTTTATATGCCAACAGTGGAACTTCAGAAAGAGAGATGAAAAGATTCATTCATTCCCTTTGCCATTGCAAACAAACAAAAAAAATACCTAGGAATAAATCTATCAAAGAACGTGAAGGACTTATACACTGAAAACTATAAGACACTCTTAAAGGAAATTAAAGAGGACACAAAGAAATGGAAAGACATTCCATGTTCATGGATTGGAAGAATCAACATAGTTAAAATGGGGAGTATTCCCCAAAGCAATATACAGATTCAATGCCATTCCCATCAAAATGCCACATTCATTCTTTCAAGAAATAGATAAGAAAATCATCAAATTTGTATGGAATCACAAAAGACCACAAATTGCAAAATCTGTCCTAAGAAAAAAGGATAAAGCTGTGGGCATCTCACTGCCTGACTTTTATCTGTACTACAAAGCCTCAGTAATCAAAACAGCTTGGTATTGGCAGAAAAACAGATACACAGACCAAAGGAACAGAATTGAAAACTTAGAAATAAACCCACAAATATATGAACAGATTATTTTTGACAATTTAGCAAAAATTATACAGTGGGGAAAAGAAAGCCTCTTCAGTAAATGGTGCTGAGAAAATTGAAAAAACCACATGCAAAAGGCTGAATGTAAACTGCGATCTCTCACCATATACCAAAATTAATTCAAAATAGATTAAAGACTTCCACATAAGAACTGAAACAATAGATTGCATAGAAGGACACAGTCGTACTAAACTTATAGACCTGGGGTTCAGAGAGGACTTTATGAATCTGACCTCAATGGCAAGGGAAGTAAACTCACAAATAAACAAATGGGACTTTATCAACCTAAAAAGCTACTGTACTGCCAAGGAAACCATCAACAAAGCAAAGAGGCAACCAACCAACTGGGAGAAAATATTTGCAAACAATGCCTCTGATAAGGGGCTAATATCTAAAATATACAAAGAACTTGTACAACTCAACAATAAAAAGCAAGCAATCCAATTAAAAAATGGGCAGATGACCTTAACAGACACTGTTCTCATGAAGACATACATATGGCCAACAGATATATGAAAAAATGCTCCACTTCATTAGCAATTAGGAAGATGCAAATAAAAACCACAATTAGATCCCATCTTACACCTGTTAGAATGGCTATAATCAACAAGACAACAGATAACAAGTGCTGGAGAGGCTGTGGAGAAAAAGGAACCCTCATACACTGCTGGTGGAGATGTAAACTGGTACAACCACTATGGAAGGTTGTATGGAGACTCCTCAAAAAATTAGGAATGGAATTACCGTATGACCCAGCCATCCCTCTACTGGGTATCTACCCCAAAACCTGACAACCTTAATCTGCACAGATGTCTGTACCCACGTGTTTATTGCAGCACTGTTCACAGTGGCCAGAACATGGAAACAACCAAAATGCCCTTCGATAGATGACTGGATAAAGAAGATGTGGTACATTTACACAATGGAA
>PVKE010003603.1:5255-70994 GCA_004027555.1 Craseonycteris thonglongyai | reverse complement strand
GGGAGAGGGAGAGGGAGAGGGAGAGGGAGAGGGAGAGGGAGAGGGAGAGGGAGAGGGAGAGGGAGAGGGAGAGGGAGAGAGAGAGAGAGAGAGAGAGAGAGAGAGATCCCAGCCCCAGGGAGTCAAAGGTTTTATGGAAACATTTAAAAATCCGTGGTTTGTCCATTTTCCATAAGTGAGAAAATCCCTTTCCCCAGCTTACACTGTGGTTAATACATCAAAACCACGACCAGTATCTACATTCGACTTTTACCTCCCTGAACTCCCCATGATGCATTGGGGAGTTCCTCCCAATTTACTCACACACACACACACACACACACACACACACACCCCTCACACAGATGCTGCACAAATACTGGCACTACTGTGTCAGCTGCGTATTTATGTATTACATTCACAATCCCTAATTTTCACCCAAGTCTATGCAAGATATTATATTATCATCTTATCACCACTTCCTTCATTTTTTTTTTATGTGAACTTCATACAAACAAGTAGAGGCCACCAATATGATACTCATAGACCCACCATCTGAAATGAAGAAGTGCTACATTTGTCCACCTTCAGCATTTGTTTTAAGAATAAAAATCTTACAGATAGGGGTGAAGTCGACAATGAGTCTCACCCCGTAGTCCTATACAGCAGCCACTGTCCTGAAGTCGGTACGTGACTTTCCTGTCCATATTTCATAATTGTTTTAAGAAAACAATGAGGTTGTGAGAATCTGAGTCACTTGCCCAAGACAGACTGGGTGAATGGAGGTGCTGGGGCTGGAATGCAGCCCCCTCGTGGATTTCTGAGTCACGAGGGGGCACGCTCTGCATGTGCACATGCAGGAAGCTGACAAGAGAGTCAGAATACAAAAGATGCAAAATTATCCCCAGAAGAGAGAGGGCCTGGAAGAGCCGGCAGGGGAGGGAAGATAAAGTGCTTGGGAAACAAGTGCTCTGGTGGAAAAGTGACTGCAATTGCATCGTGCTTCATAGAGGCTCTCCTGCTTGCCCTGGACTCCCCACCTATCTTCATTTTCCCTTTCCCATCCCTGAACTTTCGAAAAACTATGATAGTGTCTGTGACACTAGGAAAGATGGGGAGCCCTGAGCAGTCCTTACGTACAGCTTCTATTTCTCTTTTGATCCACCAGTGTGTACTTCTATGCTCAAAGGAGGCTTGCCATGTCCTGTAGTGAACATTCTTCACAAAGACAGACAACTTAAAGTTCTATTATTCTAACATTTTAAGATCGAGCCATTCTGGACCGCTTGTGTGTATCTGTCAAGTGATGAGAATTAGAAGTCCGTTGCGTATCTCAGGAAGGAAAAAAGAGTCAAAACTTATTTATTTAATGGATATTTACCAAGTAGCTGCCATGTGCCCTGACTTGTGCTCATCGCTGGAAATCAATGATGAACAAGACAAATTGCTAGTAACCTATTTGAGCAGAAACAAACAATAGCAAAACATTAAATGTATTTCACTGAGGGAAACATAAGGGTCTATGCAAGCATCAAGAGAAGCACTGAACTAGATGTAAGAGACAGGACATGCTTCCAAAATGAGTCTTCGGAGACACGGGGAGGTGACCAGGAGAAGAAAGGGGATGGCTATGTGTCTGACACTAGAAGACAGTGTGATTTTTAGTACATGCTGGCTCAGCAGTGTAATTCCATCCATATTAGCACAATAGTACTAATACCCTTTGAATTTTTCCAGAAAACCTTTAAACTTTCCTCTTTCATACCCTGACTTGCAATACCGGTATTTTCTTTTGCACCAGGTTTTCTCATTACTTTATCGCCAGCATAAATGACGATGGGAGGTGGAAGCACAGTAAAAACTGATGAGATGAAGACATTAATTAGGGATGCCAACTGACCTGCCCCTCGCCCTCCCTGCTGTACCTGAGGGATTCATCAGACACCCCAATGGAAGAGGAGTCCAAATTTACTGCTGCTCTTACAGTCCTTCTAATTCCGGCCCTGCAGAATAAGCCTGAGTGATAGGCTCAGCTTCTTCCTCCCTTTCAAATGTTAAAATAGAAGAGAGGGAAAGGGAGGAAAATAATCCCCAGAGAATGGAGTATTTTGTTCCTTTTGAAGTCCATTTTTTCCATATACCTCTCCAAACTAAGCTCTCTGTTTCACAAAATGAGCCTCTCCCTCCTGTGGAGGGGATGGCTCAGACTTTCAAATGGTGTAATGACCAGCAGTTAAAAACCCACTGGAGGAAACTGGGGGAAGAGTAAGTCAGTGGAAGAACCTCACCACAGCTCTGGCTTTGAAACAGACTTCCCATGATTTAGGGTTCTGCTGCTGATTGTGAACTCCAGGTGGGGCATATGCAAATTCCCAGGAATGTCAACATAGCTCCTGACAGACAACCAGTGTCCTGGGGAACAACTTTTCATTGACTAGGAGAGAGAGACATCTATCAGGAGGACTGCCAGAGAGGAAGAGCAATGCCAATCCAAATGAAACAGCTCATCCCCTCTCTCTCTTGAGGCCCCAGGAAATATTCTATTAAAGAACTTTTGTTTCTGGTCACAATGGAGTAACAGGGACCAGTTTTGCCCTCCTGGCCAAAAAAAAAAAAAAAGAGAGAGAGAGAGACAGGTTATATGAAATAATAATTTCCAAGGCCCTGAACTCAGGCAAAGAGAGACAGTGATCCATGAGGGATGAAAAACAAAGACAGGAACCCTGCACTTACTGCATTTTATACCTTAAGAGAGTTTGCTGGCTATGGAAACAGATGGATTCTCGAGGACTCTCTGAGTTGAAGAGATAAAATTGAGTCTGGGGAGACCAAAGCAGCTACAATTTGCAGGAGAGGGTACTAGAGAGCAGAGAGCTAGCTACACAGAAGGAAATTCCAGAGAACTGCAAAGAGGTTCTCTCAAGTTCCTGGGTGAGTACTGCTCAGGCCATGCAGGTAAGGTACCCAAGGCTAGGAAAAAAACTGCTCAAATAGATTAGTAGTAACAACACACAGGACCAGAAGAAGTGCCTATTTCTACCTCCATCCTGGAAAACCACATGATTCACAGACTACTGGGTAGAGTACACAGAAAGATGTTTAGTAGTAGGGAGTGATTAGTCCCTAGAGAGAGCACAACTCCAGTTTAGTCTAATACCTTTTAAAAGCAAGACCCAACGTTTCAAATCCTAATGCATCCCACAACAAAGTTTACAAATATTTATAAGAAAACAAATATCCTGTACATGACAAGGCAATATTCCCAATGACTAGCATTCAGTTAAAAAAGTCCACAGAATGTAAAGGAGCAAAACATATGACTCAGATTGAGGAGGGGAAATAAAAGTAAATCAATTGAAAACAATGTAGAACTGATACACATATTAGAATTAGCAATCAAGGATATTAAAAGTATTTTTCTCTGTACATTCTATACTCTACCTGCATTCTATGTGTTCAAATAGCTAAGCAGATACATGAAAAATAAAATAAAAAACCAAGTCAAACTTTTAGAGATTAAACACTACAATGTATGTGATGAAAAAATGCTAGATGAAAATAATGGCAGGTTAGACAGTGAATAAAAACAAAATTAATAAACTTAATAATAGAGCAATAGAAGCTACTGAGAATAAAATATATAAAAAAGATAGAGGAAGATACGTACAGCACTGATGAGTTATGGGACAGCTGCTAATCACCAAATATACATGTAAATGGAGCCTCTGAAGTAGAGGAGAAAGTAAACAAAAATATTTTTAGAAATATTGGCAAAAGTTTATTTTTCATTTACTTAACATTAAAAAATAAATATAACTCTAACAAAATATGTACAAGATCTATATGAGGAAAACTAAAAAGTGCTGATGAAGAAAAATTTAAAAAGACCCAAATAGATAGTCCATGTTCATGGATAAGAAGACAATACTATTGAGATTTTAGTTCTTTCCAGTGTGATCTATAATTAACAAATCTTGGGGAAACCAGGATGGCTCAGTGGGTTAAGTGGTCACTTTGCAGCACCGGTGACGGAGGATCGAATCCCGGCCCAGGCCCGTGTGGAACCATATGCTGAACTGGGGAGTTCCCCCAGTTCAGTTCTCTCTCTGTATCTCTCTCTCTCTGTGTCAAAAAATAAAATAAATAAATAAATAAAACTTTATAATTAACAAAATCTCAATCAAAATTTTAGTAAGTTAATTTGTAGTTACTTGTCAACTAATTCTAAAGTTGTTGCCTTTTAATTGAAATATAAAATACTCCAAATATCCAGCATACCACTAAAAAAGAACAAAGTTTTAATATTGATACTACCCAACTTCAAGACATACTACAAAGCTGCAGTAATTAAGATAGTGTGGTATTGGTAAAACAATAGATAAATAGATAAGTGAAATAGCATAGAAAGCTCAGAAATATACCCACACAAACATAGTCAAGTGATCTTTGACAAAAAAAGCAGGCAAATTGAATGAAAAAAGTATAATCTTTTCAACAAATAGTGCTAGAACAACTGGATATCCACTTGCCAAAAAGAAAAAAAAACAAAAGGTCTAGACACAGACCTTATCTTTTTCACAAAATTTAACTCAAATGAAACGTAAGTCTAAATGTAAAATACAGAAATAGAGGGGAATGCTGGGATGGCTCAGGGGATTATGTGCTTGCCTTGTAGCCACAGGATCTGAGGATTGAGTCCTAGCCCCAACCCATGTGGACCCATATGCTGAACGGGGGCGTGCTACCCATGTGGGAGGCCCTGATTCGGTACCTGCCCTGTGCAGCTCCACATCCACCTGTGGAAAGAAACTATGTTGAAACTAATTATATATGGCTGTGGAGACTGCTCTGGGCCCTCCGTCTTCTTGCTCTCGCTCTCTCTCTCTCTCTCTCTCTCTCTTTCTCTCTGTCTCACTCTCTCTGTCAAACAATAAAAAAATAAAAAATATTTTAAAAATGCAGAAATATAAATTTTCTGGAGGATAACAAAGGAGAAAATTATGAAAAGATACTGAACATCATGTCATTAGGAAATCACAGATGAGAACAACTATGATATACCACTATGTATCTAACAGAATGGCTAAAATCCAAAATACTGACAATATCAAATGTTGGAAAGGATCTAACACAATAGAAGCTCTCACTCATTGCCTGTGGGAATGCAAAATGTTACAGCCAATTAAATGTAGGCTTACCATTCAATCCAGCAATTACACTCCTAGGTATTTTTCCAACTGAGTTGATTACTTTTGTTCACACAAAAAAACTGCCCAAGGATGTTTATAGCATGCACTCTAAGAACTAAAGTTTAGGATGTTATCTTGACATCTTTGAAGTAAAATAGCAAAGGTTAGAGGCAAAGAGAGAAGAGAATCCCAAAAGCAGCCAGAGAAAGGCAGCTAGTATCTTATAAGGGAGCTCCCATAAGAACGTCAGCTGATGTTGCAACAGAACCTTTGCAGGCCGGAAGGAATTGGCAGGAAATATCCAAAGTGATGAAAACCAAGGGCCTACAACTACTATGTCCAGCAAGGCTTTCATTTAGAAAACGCTCGTCCAACCTGTGGCCCACAGGCCGCATGCAGCACAGGGCGGCTTTGAATGCAGCCCAACACAAATTCATCAACTTTCCTAAAACATTATGAGATTTTTTTGTGATTTTTATTTTAGCTCATCAGCTATTGTTAGTGTTAGTGTATTCTATGTGTGGCCCAAGACAATTCTTCTTCATCTAATGTGGCCCAGAGAAGTCAAAATGTTGGACACCCCTGATTTAGAGGCAAAGGATAGATCAAAGGTTTGCCAGACAAGAACAAGCTAAAGAAGCTCATCACCATTAAATAAGTATTACAAGGAATGTTAGAGGGACTTCTTTTAGATGGGGGGAGAGGCGGAAACGTATGAATAGTAAAATGGTAATAACTACGTATCTGTCAACAATTACTTTCCATGTAAATGAATTAAATGCTCAAATTAAACACATGCGGTGACTGAACGGATAAAAAATAAAACCCTTACATATGTTCCTACAAATGACTTACTTCAGATCGAAAGACACACACAGACTAAAAGGCATGGCAAAAGATATCTCACGAAAATGGAAACGAAAATAAAAAACAGGAAAATCTGGGGTAGCACTGTAGCAGACAAAATAGACTCTAAAACAAAGGCTATAATAAGAGGCAAGAAGTACTCAGTAATCTCACTTCTGGGTATTTGTATGAAGAAACCCAAAACACTAATTTGAGGGAACGTGTGCATCCATATGTTCACTGCAGCATTGTTTACAATGGCCAAGATGTAAGGCAGTCTGGGTGTCCATTGACAGATGAATGACTAAAGAGGACGTGGTACATATATACAACGGAATATTGCTTGGCCATTGCAGGCCAATGAGCTCTTGCCATCTGCGGTGGAATGGAAGGGCCTGGAGGGTATTATGCTGAATGGAGTGTTAGACAGAGAAAGACAGACGCAATGTGATTTTGCTTACACAAACGAATAAAACATAAACAAACTTATAGACACAGAAAACACTTTGATGGTTGCCAGATGGGAGGGGAATTGCATGTGAGTGAAAAAGGGAAAGGGACTAAGAAGTACAAATTGGTTGCTATACAGTATTCCTAGGGATGTAGCGTACAGCATAGGACATATAGTCAGCAATAGTATAAGAACTATGTATGGTGTCAGATGGGTACAAGATTAATCAGGGTGATAGATGGGAGGGGTTGGGGGCAGGATGAAAAATGTGAAAAGAGAAAGAATAGTACAAATTGATAGTTACAAATAGTCATGGGAATGTAAAGTAAAGCATAGAGAATGCAGTCAATAATATTATAATAACTATGCATGGTACCAGGTGGGTCCTAGACTAGTTAGGGATCACTACTTAAATTATAAAAATGTCTAACCACTATATTATACACTTGAAGTTTAATATGAAATAATATTGAATGTAAAAAATATATAAATAAAGGTGATGCAGGGATAGCTCAGCAGGTTGAGAGCATGCCTTGCAACCACAAAGTCCAGGGATCGAATCCCAGCCTGGAGCATGCAAACCCATATCCTGAACTGTGGTACAACTGGTAACCACCAGGAAAGCGGCAAAAGTTCTCCCTTCCCATGTGGGAGGCCCCCAGTTTGGTTCCCACTCTGCACAGCCCCACATTCATCTGTGTGTAATGAAACTATGTCACAACTAATGATATAAAACTATGGAGACTGCTCTGAGACCTCTCCTCTTTTCTCTCACTCTCTTTCTCTCTCACCCTCTCTCAAATTATAAAAGAAAAATCTAAATGAATAAAGTAACAAAACAAACTAAAAGAAAAAAGGTAAATGATTGTTTAAAGAAGAATACTGGGGATGCTGGGATAGCTCAGCGGTTGAGTTCTTGCCTAGCAACTATGAGGTCAGGTGTTGGATTCTTGCTTCGACCCATGCAACCCCATAGGCTGAACTGTGGTGCAACTGGTAACCACTGGGATGGCTCAGTGGCAAGGTTCCTTCTTCCCACTCAGGAGGCCTCCTGGTTCGGTTCCCTTCCCGCATGGCTCTACATCCACCTGTGTGGAATGAAATCATGTCAGAACTAATGATGTACAACTATGGAGACTGCTCTGGGTCCTCCTCACTTCCCTCTCTCACATCTTTCCTCAAACAATAAATCTTAAAAAAAAAAAAGAATACTAATAGCAATTTAGTGTGGAGTTTATAACATATGTAAAGTAAAAGGCATATCAACAACAATATAAAATTGAGGAGGAAAGAAATGGAAGAAATGTTCTTATGCTTTACCTGAAGTAATATAAATTACTGGATATGTTAAAGATATACATTACTATTTATAAAGCAACTGCTAAAATAATACAAAAGATTTATAGCTAGTAGCCAACAGGAGAGAAAAAGGAATCATAAAAAGATTCAACTGATCCAAAAGTAGGCAGGAAAAACAAAAACAAACAAACAAAAAAGACAACAAAAGGATAGAAAACAAACAGCAAAAAAAGAAAAAAATTAAACAATGTCAAAAACTCATATGAAATGCAAATGGCCTAAACTCAAATAAAATGCAGATATTATCAGATTGGACAAAAAGAAAATACTCAATTATATGCTAGCAACAAGAACACAAAAAGTTTAAAAGTAAATAGAAAAAGGTGCTAACATTAAAGAAAGCTTGAATAACAAATACTATCAAGCAAAGAAGATAGAACCACTCCTCAGTTAATGACCTACTTGTGTAACGATTGGGACCCACAACCAGTTCTCCAGCTCTGGGGAATCGCCTTTCTCAGACTCTATCTCTTCCAGCAGGTTATTATTCACGACACAAAGCATTCATCACTCAAGACTACACATTTCATTTACAAGTGTGATACTACATGAAATTCATTGAAAAATGCACACCACGTGGTGCCAGAACACACCACAAAACATCTGCCCTTAAGCTCCTCACTTAGTGACCAATTAATTCATTTAATGACCTAGTCATAGGAATGATCTGTCATTAAGTGAGGAACACCTGTATACTGATGGCAAATAAGCATGTGAACAGATGCCTAACATCATTAGTCATTAAGGAAAATACAAACTAAACCATAATGAGAAACCACTGCACACTTCTTTAAACGGCTAAATTAAGAGACTGACTAAACCTAGTGTCTGCAAGGATGCACACGAAGAGGAGCTCTCCTACCCTGGTGGTGGGAATAGAAATGACACAACCACCTTGTTTCTTAGGAAGTTAAACATACAACTACCAAATGATCTCGCCATTCTTCTCCTGGGTATGTACACAAGTCAAATGAAAGTTATGTTCTAAAGACCTGAACATAATGTTCATCTTAATATTACTTATAAGAGCCCATTCTGGAAACAACCTAACTGTTGATCAGCAAGTGAACTGATAACTAGACTGGTATATTCCTGCAATGCCATACTGCTGGGCAATACAAAGGAATGACATATTGACACATACATTAGGCTGAATCTCAAAATAATTATGATGTGTAGAAGAAGCCAGACTCTTCCCCCCATAACTCCATTTATTAAAAAAAATATTCAAAATGTAAATTAATCTACTCTGACTGAAAGCAGATCAGTGTTTGCCTAAGGCTGAGAAGGGGATTACAAAGGGAAACGACAAAACATGGGAGGATGATAGATATGTTTTTTGGGCATGTTGATGGTGATGGTTTCATGGGGGTATATATTTGCTATAACTTAGCAAACTGTACCCTTTAAATATGTGAGGTTTCTTTGAAATCAATTATGTCAATAAAACTACTAAAACAAACAAACAAACAAAGCCAGATCAAAAACCATTGAGCAAGTCCATGGGTTTGGCACTAGGTTGAGTATCGGGCAGCAGGCAAGGTCAAAGGTGGCCCAAGAGAGAGGAGACGAGACAGAGGTACTCAGGGGCCAAGAAAATGGATATAGTGGTCCTAAGGTGACCACAAGTATTGTTTTAAATGGGACAATAAACAACGATACTGTCTCAGTTCAAACAGTACATGTGGTCATCCTACTGACACTTTGAATTTAGCCCAGTGAGAGTAGGCTGACTATACATAGCGTTTAATACGGGACAGTGTTGTTTTCTGTCCTGTTTAAAATGGGACATTGGGTCTGCCTAGATAGACAGGAGAGGAGCTGGTAGCTTTAGGGCTACAGTGAGCATGATGTCAGTGCAGCTTGAGGAAGCGCTGTGAGGGCTCACTCAGCACAAACAGGGAAACCAGAAAGTTTATTTTGGGTTGTTTGTTTGATGGCTAGCAATTCAGAAATTGAAATACTGCCAACAAAGTAGGTCCAAACTGAAAGGCAATTTTCTGCTTTGTTACAGCTCTGAAGGCATGGCCCCCACATGTTGCCTAATGCTAATCAGGGCGTCAGTCAAATCGGATGTACCAGTTCCTAGATCTGACATCATTCTCAGGTGGCCCCAGGCCCCTGGCAGGGTTGGGGGGGCTGAAGCCGGGTTCGGAAGCAGGGTCCTGATTGTGCAATCAGGGATAATTGGTTTCTAACTCTGATCCCATTTATTCTGCCCAGCCCCAGCCAGGAAAAGCTGCCTTGGCTTCTTTGTTTTTAGCCTCCGAGTGTTCTTGTCAGCTACTAAACATCTTTGTCTCTTTCGGCGGTCCTCTGCGTCTGCTCTCCCCCACTTCTTAGTCCTTCGCTTACCTGGAAGCTGCCTGCCATTCTATTTCCCTCCTGGTCCCCTGGCCAGCACATATTCTCACAGAGGCCTCTTTCCAGAAGGGCTACTGGTCAACCTCAGAAACACTACTTATGCCCTTTGTGCTCCCCACTGGGCAAGGCAGTGGCTCCCCTTCATTTCTTGGGGGATATCTACACATCACCTGCTTCAAACTACAGTAGATTCTCTGTTAACCGGAACTCAAGCAACCGGCAAAACACAGTAGACTGAGAGCCTCTGTATTTCTTTTAAAAGTCTGTCCAGCTGCCTCTGATGCCAGACTGTCAGCTTTCTGTGATCTTGCTTTGCAGCAGACCCTCTCTGCTCTACAAGACGCTTGAGTCACTGAAAATGTCACTAGATGTTCTGCAAATACCCAAACAGAACTCACTCCCTCAGAAAGAAAAAAAAATTCCTGGGTTGCAAAGACTTTATACATCAATAAGACACATGTATAAAGCTGTTCAACTTGTTAATGATTCACCATGACACATCCAGTACCACGGGGACAAAGCACCTTACTAACTGCTAATGAATACGCGGACACAGGCTATGCGATAGCTCCGAACTCCTTTCAGCTGCCTTTGATAATCCAGGCTCTTGTATCATCCCTGCCATATAATGAAACCCTCAGCCTGAATTGTATTGATGCAAATCACGGGAGCTGCCTGCAGCTTGTTGTATTATAACTTATCTGTGGGGCCAATGAAAAGATATTCCATTATAGCCTTGTCCACTTAACTATTAATAAGGCTCCCCCAGGCCTTTCATCCCCCTCCTGCAGCATTTTCCACTCCCCTCTGCCCACACAGCCAACATCTCAAAGCCTGCTAACTTCCCTGTTTGCAGAATCCACTAGGGAAAGTTGCACGGGTTGGTTTAATGTCTATAAAATCAAATCTACATAAGCTAATATAAAGTGGCTTTTGAGTAGTGAAAGCCAGTTCCTCCCTCTCCTGAGGGTCACACTGTGGAGGCAGAAGGACAGGCATGCTGAACTCACTCCTGGGGACTCACTCTCAGCTTTCTCTTCCCACCCTGTTCTTTCGACACACGACCTCCTGTCCAGACACCACCACGTTCTCCAGGCCTGGCCCTCTACTGCTTGCACTGCACTGGGAACTGTGTAAACCTCACCAAGGCCATGGGGCTGAGCCCAGAGCAAAGGGAGCTGCAATGCCGGCCACCCAGGTACCTAGCGCCAGACACTGCACTTCTCTCCAGACCCTGCCTCTCGGGCTGGAGGGGGCAGAGATGCCCCTACCAGGAGGAGCAGAGGGCACCTCTAAGAGTCTCAGGGCTTTTGTGCTTAATTATAGTTCCTGTCCTTTCCCGGCATTTCCTGGAGTCATTTTTTCTACTTCCAGACCCACCTTCTTTTCTTTTCTGGCACATCGTTCTACTGCACATTTTACCCAAATTGACTGATCCCTCTTTCTTTATTGAAGAACAGCCTCACATTCATTTTAGAATCAAGTGAAGTGCACAGAACTGTACAATCACTGGAAGGAAATTTCTGGAAGCAATGCTCTCTGAAAGGCATCATTCCTTCTGGTTAGCCTAACTCGCTATGGCTGCTATGCCTCTCTGGTTGATAAACAGCACACAGGACTCATATCTGATAGCTGTTCACATGCCTGTGTAATCTCTTCTGACCCTCACAACAAACATTCATGATAATCAACAACTGAAGTCTTGTTTATCCCTGAAGAATTTAGGACGGGCACAAGGGCCTGATGACAAATGGGTGGTCTGCTGGTTCCCTGTGAGCCAACCTAGCAAGAGGCAGTTGGGGCGATGACTCTCGCTCTTCATGGTGTTAGGATTTTCTTGACAGTTGGTACAGACTGATTTCGGTTTTCAGACGGAAGGACGATTTTCTCCCTTAAAGGAGATGCTCTTGCTAAATGTTCTACGTGGTCGATCAACTGCATCATCCCTGCAACAATTCAGGGTACAGAATAAGTTTCCCAAAATGTGGATGCAAAGACTGAGGCTTTGTGAAGTTAAAGGTCAGCTAGTGTGCATGGCAGGGTCTCTACCCCTGATTCCAAAACATGGTTGTTTTTTCTATTTTGCTATTTCTCTCTACCCCTGTTGCCTCTGCACGTAACAACATCCCAGGTAAGCTAAGTTTTCTTTTTATGTTTCCCTTAGAAAAGGACATAAAGAATAAGTTATCATCAAACCACAAGAGAAACAGAGGTAAGCAGAATGCAATTACCCAGGTTGGAAACTTGCCATATACACCAGCTGCCGAATTCCATGGTGGGACAAAAAATGCAATATTGACCAAGCAATATCACATTAGTCTTCACAGATCCATTCTGATCATTTGTTCCTCACCCTATTTATTCAAAAGACCGGAGACTCTATCGATTTCATCGGAGAAACTCACATGACTGGCATTTCCAGATGCTCCGGGACGGCGTGTCTGAGACTGACAGCAGGAGACAGGTGAGAAAATGAGTAATTCGTACAGCAAAGCCCATTCTGTTTTCTACGTGTGAAGCAGGGCTCTTGGGAGGCAAGGCAGGGCAGAAAGAGTTTGGGACGACAGGCATGGAAAGAAATAAGAGCATGGCAGGAAGGCGAGGGAGCACTGAACTGGGAGGGTCATGCCTCTCCCACCAAACCCAAACCTACCCTCAGAAGGCAGAGCAAGCCCTTCGTCTGGGCCAGCCCACCACCCTTTCCTCACTGCCTTGAGGAAGGGGAGTTTGTGAGCATTGCTGAGGGAAGCTGGGGTAAAGGACCCACGAGCAGACTTCCAGATCAATACGGAAGGCTCTGTTGAGAGCAGCGTGGAGTCTTCCAGCACTAACGCTAGAGGGCTTGCCTGAGGGCTGGGTCGGCTTTCTAGAGGCAGAGGTGGAAGGAAGAAGGTGGAAGCTCAGGCTGCCTGGATAGCTCAACGGTTGAGTGCTTGCCTGGCCATCACAAAGTCCAGGGTTTGAATCCCAGCGCCAGCCCATGCAAACACATATGCTAAACTGCAGCACAACTGGTAACTGCCAGGGTGGTGAGGAAGGTTCTTGCCCTCTATGTGGGAGGCCCCCGGTTCAGTTCCTGCCCTGCGCGTCCCCACATCCACCTGTGTGGAATGAAACAACTAATGATGTGCAACTATGGAGACTGCTCTGGGCCCTCTCCCTTGTTTCTCTCTGTCTCTCTCACTCATATTCTCTCAAGAAATAAAACAAAACAAAACAAAACAAAACCCAAAACCAAAAACAAGAGTAGGGATGAGGGAGAGAGAATGAGGATGGAATGTCTGGGAGTGGGACAGCCTAAATTGGAAATTTAATGTGTGTCTGAATTGTGTGTGTGTTGTATTTATTAGTTATGGAAAGCCACTGCAGTGTGTGTGTCTGTGTGTGTGTCCATGCATGTGTGTGTCCATGTAGGTGTGTGTGTGTGTGTTGTGCAGAGGTTGATTTTGGGGGGAGGGTGTTTTAGAAAATATTATTTTTTCGCCAAAGAGAATAGTCATCAGAAATCTGCCTTTAGAAAGTTAAACTATTTTGGGAAAACAGTTATGACCAATGAATGCCCTCAAAAGTATCAACACATTTCCAAGACCAAAATGGTCCAAAGTACCATTCCTGTGAAGGATGATTTTGTCATTACTCATTTAGCGTCCATTTAACTATAACAATCTTTAAGTACTAGTGAAAATGTTTCAAAAACAAGAGAGAGGGAGAGAGAGAGAGAGAAAGGTTTTTATAGAGGCTGAGCTTCTTTTGGGAAATTTTCTAGTTCTTGGTTTCCCCTAGAATTCAAACTTGATCAACTATTGTGTCTGGAAAAAGCAATCACTCTATAAGGAAAATAACAAACCTTCTTTGAGATGTGTAAATGATGTTCTTATATTTATGTATTCATTTATTTTTTTAACTCTACTTAAAATTGAGGTTTACATTGTTCTGGAATTTTACTTAGGCACAGAGAAAAACAATATGGATTCAATACTTTTATTTCTAAAGAATATGTTCCAGAAGTCCTCCACTCATTAGGTAGTTCATAGGAGTCAATATAATGCTGGCCATATTGAATCTGTGGGATTCGTGACATTGAATATGGTGGCTCATTACATTGTCATCTCGTGTTGCTCTAGTAAATATACCCTAAATGGCAAGGATACATGAAACAGACCAAGGTCCTGGTCTGCCAGGAGCCTCATTGCAACGTAATATTCTGTCTCCTGCCTGGGAAAAATAACCTTCATACTGTGGCCATTTCATATTCCTCCCCTTCCCATTTAGGGTGACGCTCTATGTGTTAGCAGCAAATGCACTTTCTAGCAACATCGGGGGCTCTTAAGCTGCCAGAAAAACTGACCTCTAGTTAGAGTGAAAGGAGTCTATGTAAAGAAGTTTGTAAACAGCAAACTACAGGCAACAAGAAGCTAAAACAAACAGGTTCTGTTTAAAAGTTCTTTGCAGAAATGTTGGGGTTCCTCTGTTCAGTGAAGGCAGCCATAAGGGGGAAGGAGAGACTCTCAAGAACCTATTGTGTGCTCCCTCCAACAAAATGGTGGCTAGACAGTGTAGATTTGCTTCTGAGTGGAAGAGAGTTTCCTAACCTCTGAAGATCAAGTGTCTTCATGTGAAAAAAGAACAGTTCTCTGCTTGTGACTACAGGGTACACAGCTTGCCTTCCATACTATTCTTCTTCGTCTTCTTGGATTAACAAATTCTATCTATTATCAAAGATTCTCCTCCCACAGATTGGAAGAATATCTCTTGCCCTACCCCTAGCAGATGTTTTTGGTTGTGATGACTCCAAAGCCATGTCTTAGAAGGAGCCCTCCAGGTCTCCTGGCAGACAGTGCTCCTGGAGATGTCCATGTGACAATAAACTTGCCTGGCCTGAACTGGTGACCATCCCCAGGGAGGCTCAGATGCTGGGCAAGTGTCTTTCCATTCATAAACCTACAAGGAGAGGTACACTCTTGTATGAGTCTCCTCTCTGGCCAGAATAGACCTGAACCTTAATACGTGAAGTGTTCCCCAGCTGACAATAGGATGCATCTTATGGGCATTTGTTCATTGACTGTACAGAGCTTGGTAAGCATTTTCCTAGACATAATGCTAAATGATTGTCAGGGTCCTCCACTGGCTCAAACATAATCTTAACCCATCTTGTTACTAAAATATGCTCATTGTGATCCTGCTCCACTAATAATTAAGCAAAATGTGAAAACAAACGAAACAAGTCCGTCTCCCGCTGAGGACAGACACTGCATCATTTTCACCTTTGCGTAGCTCAACAACAACAATAATCACTGCTAGCACATATGTGGGGTGACTGTGTGCCAGACACTGTTCTGTTTCAATATGTTAATTGATATAATCCTCACATCAGCCTAATGAGGTAGGCTGTATTATTATCCCCATTGTACAGTTGCTATGCATCGTGCTCAATAGGAGCTGGAATATAAATGCGATACGTCTTCTCTCGGAATGCATGCTCCTCTGTAGAAAGCACTACCGAGGCATTTATTGAACACATAGATGTAAAGAAGTAGGTATGTCTTTGGGCTCTAATGCTTTGAAATAGGAAAGACTAATTCAAAGAAGTCAGGCAGATTAGACTGATAATTGTTTAATGGGAGCTTCCCAGATCGTAGAGGCTGTGAGAACTGGCAACACTACCTCTATTCGAACTTTCCATGTGGATGTGGGGCCGGGATTTTCCCAGAGGAGGGGCATCACAGAGACTCTTCACACTTGGATCGGGCATAGTCTTCTATATTTTTTCCTGACAAATTAAAATGAGAGAGCAAGTGTAATCTTCCTGAGGTGACTGGGAATCTTTAGCAAGAAGAAGAAAAATGAGTGTAAACTGAGAGTGTATAAATTGGGAGGGATTGATGGCCTCATGAAGTGAAATCACCTTGACTGCAGTATGTATGTGAAGGGACAGGAACAAGGGAGAAAGGGGGCATGCGCTTCATCTGCATTCTAGGCTGGGCTTGTCTCAGAAGTTTTACTTATAGCCATAAGGGCACATGTCTCATCGGCATTCTTCACTCTTGCTTTTTGACCCATCCTAACAATATGTACACATTCTTTTCTTTCTCTCCTTCCCTGTCTCCTTTGTCTTAGATCCTATATGTACAGAACTGGCTCCAAGAAGTATCCAAAGATGACTGGGCAGAATGGTGAGTATGTCTTTAAATTCTTGGCTCCTCCCTTGACAAGGAATCCTCTAGCTTTAGTCCGACTCCTCTAAAGCCCCAGTCCTCTATTTTCTCCCTCATTACTAGAGACTTGTACTTTAGAACTGTCACCTCTACAAGAATGAGTCCCATATCTTTTACCAAACCCCCATTTCCACTGCCTCCTGGGTACTAGATCTGGGAGTTCCCAGCCAAGAGCTGAAGTCTTCCTTCTCTCCTGGAGGAGGATAAATTATTGCACTGAACCACCAATAGACCTACAATCTCCATCCATTCTCATGTGAAATTCACTGGGTGTGAAGCTTCAATTACCATCTCCTTCCCTCTCAAATTTGATCCCCCTAATTTTCTCAGCAATACTTCTCCTCTAGAATCATCCAGGATGAAAATGTAGATGAAGATTTTACCTTCCCTTTATCCCCTAAATCCTATCTCTCAACAGATTGATCCATTCTTTCTTTATGATCTCTGCCTCATTCATCTTTCCTTGTATTCTCATTACCACCACCCTGACTCTCAAGCTGTCCTTATCACTGTGCCAAAGTTCCCAGTATTTAAGAGCATGGGCTGTCTGGATGAGATCCCAAACTGACTTTTATTAGATCAATTTAATAAAATAATATTGGTACATACCACATAAAGTGGGTGATGTGGTTGAGTAAATAGTCACCACTGAGGAAATTCTCAATAAGTAGTAATTATTGATGTGATTTACTTTTCTCTAGTCTTGCCTCTTTTCCAATTCATCATCTCCCCTACCAGAAAACAATTTTCTGAACAGACTGTTCTGACAATATAACTTCACTACTATGAAACCACAAAAAGTTCCCAAATGCTAAATAAATGCAATCAAAACTCTGTAGTATGACCCTCGGTGTTTTCCTCAGTCTGCTCCCTAGTAGTCTAACTACTTTCATTCTTCTCTGGTTAGAATGGTTGATTTCCTGCTCCCAAGAACCATGGGCCTGCCATTGCTACTCTCTGGAAGTCTACAACAGCTTCAGATTGGAGCCAAGACCCCCTTCAAAACATTGCATTGAAAGCCCAATTGCAAATTCTCTAAATTCCTCTGACCTGCTTTGCATTTTTGGCAGTATTGCTGACTCAACACTCACAACTTGCTGTCTTTTGTTTATTGTTTTTACCCCTAGGCGATAAGGCCATAGAGGTTTGAGATTTGATCTTACTCATATGTGACAGTGCTTGTCAGCAATAGGCTCTCCATAATTTATGTTAAATAAAAGGGAAAGAGATGCCTATCTCTATGGAAACACTACTGGGTGTTGATAAATGAGGCAAAGATGTGAAGGGGACACGAAGGAGAGGAAGCAGTGGAGAATGTGTGAGAGGGAGAGTGTGGTAGAGAGAGCTGTTGACAACAGGCATGCTGATCATCTCAGGAAAAGGTCCCAGCTCTTTCCTCCATGGTTTTCTACAAGACATGTTCTGGGGGTGAACCACCAAAGGCCTCGTCTTAGTCCTAGACGGTATTCCCATCACTGTGAATATAATTATGCAGCCCAGCACCATCCGAGTTGCTGGCATTGTCCTCAGAACTGGACAGAGACCACAAGCCTCATGAACAGCCAGCCATAGTGTGCACTGAGGATCTAGATGCCCCATGTGTGGGCCGCAGTCAGTCTGACTGCAGAGCGCAGCTGATCTTGGACAGATGGCATAAGGAAAAAGTACCTCCACCTCAATATTTACTAGATAGAAGGCTGGATGACATCTGAATCATTACGTACAGTGACTGAGCCAGGGATCAGCAAGATGGTCACAGATCTGCTTCTTTTTCCAGGACTCACACAAACTACATTTCATAGCTCCCTGGCATTTAGGCAGAACAGTGTCATGAGCTTTCCTGAATGGCCTGAGTAAGTGTCCTGTGGTGATGCCAGGCCCAGGTCCTGCTCTCTCGCTCCCACTTCCGGTGGTTGGGAATGATCAGCATGCCATGAATGCACACTGACTGAAGATGGCAAAGCCACATGGGGAAGCCCGAGTCCCAGAAAAACCGCATGGAGCAGAGGCTACTTGCTGACCCGCAAAGTATGTGATATGTGAGGGAAAAAAGGCAACTCTATTTGTATTAAGTACTAAGACCTGTGGGTGGTTTACCGTAATACTTAGAATTATTTAGATAACTAATACACTGTTCAAAGTGTCCTCCACATCTTATCTCAATTGGAACCCAGAGCAAACCTGGGATAAGAAGGGACAAATCTGCTTATGCCGTGTGTGTGTGTGTGTGTGTGTGTGTGTGTGTGTGTGTGTGTGTGTGTGTGTGTGAGTGAGCGAGAAGGAATGTTGACTTGGTCTGTCCTAAATCTTTCAATTGCAAGCTAGGACATTTGAAGACATCGTCTACTTATCTTTCTATTGGACCACACTGGATTTCATCAGTATAAGAACTGTTGCTTCATGCCACTGTTGTTATTTTCTGCTGCAGGCTTACGCATTTACAATATTGCTCTTTCTAAGAGGCAGGAAGCTGGGAGAGGGGAAGAGGGAGGAAGGCAGAGGGCTTTTGAGCCCACAGTGAAAATGGAGATGAACTTGCCCTGGCCCTTGAGCACATGCTGTTTTGTCTGATTCTTGTTTTTATCTGGAAGTGGAAAGATGCCACTTAGTCAGGGTTTGCTCACCTCCCTGTGTCCTCTTCTGCTCTCTCTTTTGATGTGAGGACTTGGAGGAGGATTTCAAGAAGGGGATGGAAGAAAAGCTAAGTTCCCCTTCCTTTCATAATGGATACTCCAGTCAGTAGAAGGAAAAAGGAAGGCATAACAGCCCATCTCTGCTTCACTGTGCTCTCTTCCTTAGGCTAGATGTCAAGGATTATCAAGGACCTCCCCCACACCTGGTCATCCCTCTCCCTCCCACCCACCTGTTACACATCCCTAGTAGGGCCCTACTCCCACCCAGGAGAGAAATATGGCAAAGCTATCGAGCAACATGGTATCTTGCTTTTCTGAAGGTTTACCTTTTAACCTTTCTCAGCAATGAGTTTTATTCTTTCAGGTGACCTCCAAATTCAGAAGTGATGGCAAGTGAGAATGGATTTGATATGAATGGGCCTACCAAGAGTATTGAACTTGTGAGCTCAGGGCAGCTTGCAAAGTGCTTTCCTACATACCAGCAACTGGCAATGCAGTGGTCAGCATACAGTCAAACCTAGTGAATGTTCATTGAATAAAAATGTAGGGATGCCAGGATAGCTCAGCAGGTTGGGTTCTTGCTTTGTAACTGTGGGGTCTGTGGTTTGAGTCCTGATGGGGCCCATGCAGGCCCATGTGCTAGGCTGCAGCACAGCTGGTAGCCACCAAGACAACAGTGAGGGTTCTCACCTCCCATGTAGGAGGCCCTTGTTTTGGTTCCTGCTCTGCATGGTCTCACGTCCACCTGTGTGAAGCAAAACTATGTCATGGCAGATGATGCGCAGCTGTGGTGACTGCTCTGGGCCCTCCTCACTTCTCTCTCTTACTTTCTCTGAAACAATAAAATACGTCTTTAAAAAATAGTGAATGGACAATTTTGACTATGATCTAACTTCCAATAAATGTCTATTTATCCACTGATATTCAATCTTATTTCAAATTCATTGAGGCAAAGATCAAGTATCTACAGTAGACTCTCAGTCAATGAGCACCCATGGGGATTGGTAGATTCCAGATAAATGTAGGTAGACTCTCAGTTAACCGGCACCCATGTGGGATAAATGTAGTATTATTTCTTTGCTATTATTTGCTGGTTGCTTGAGAGTGATGGTTGCTTGAGTTCTGCTAAATGGAGAGTCTACTGTATATTCTAACAACTGCAGCTAATTTTTGTTTGCCAATATGTAGGGAAGAAAAGCTTCTACCATTTTCTAGTAAAAAAATAGAAACTCTAGGTTCAAATTTTAGCAATAAATTAAAACAATTCTTAGACATCTGGCTGAGAGAAAAAGGAAGGTTAGCAAAACAAAGTAGTGAATGAATTCATGTTTCTGGGAAACAGGAAAGAGATACTTCTTGGGTTTCTAGGCAAGAAAAATCCTGGGCTGTTAGCAACAGAAGGGAACCAGATGGGAATGGAGTCTTCAGGTAGCCAGTGAGAGTTCATTTTGACAAATATGTTTTGGGATCCTAAAATATGCTTGCCTGATTCTTTGGAGGGAAATAAAGATGATTAGAACTTTGTTTACTGTTATCTGTGAAAGAAATAGAGAGACAGAGATATTTACTACTAATTAATCTAAGACCTACTGTGATTAATGATGAGGGGTACACTAGAATTACAGGTGCTTTGGAAATAAAAGGAAAAGACATATTTTGTCAAGGTGGGTGGTAGTGTTATAAATGATAGAACATTGAGTTAGATGGAATCTACCAAAGCTTTATAAGTTAGAAATGATGTTGCCTGTCTGTTACTTATGGAAGAAGAAGATAGAAGGAGATTATAGCAAGAAAAAAGAATGTCTTAATAGTAAATCAGAGAGAGTAATTATTAAATTGGTGAGCAAAAGAATTAGGTATAGGAATGAAGAAAAGGTTTGCTGAAAAGAAGACCACAAAAGTTTGGTAGTCTCACACTGTTGAGGGTTTTAAATGAGAGGCTTAAGCATTTATGCTTTGTTTTGAAGGCAATAAGAAGCCATTGAAAGCATAGGAGTAGATGGACAAAAATTGAAATTTGAGAAGGTAACTCTGAAGGCAATGCATAAGAGCCACTGCGTAAGAAAGGGCCTGGAAGTAGGAAGGCTAACGTGAATGTGGAGACATGGCCATGAGCTCTGAGCTGGGACAACACTCTTGGCAGCATATTGGGAGGGGTCTGAGCCCAAAGGCAGAACCTGATGGGCAGCCTGTGACTGCTGACTGATGTGGGGATGAGCCAGAGAAAGAAGTAGATGAAAATTCTAGGAGTTGGAGCCACAGTGGTGACCAGAAGGAGCAATAAACCATAGAGAAAGGTGGGGTGGGAGTAACAGGGAGAGGAGGTTCATACTAGATGGGTTCAATTTCTTTTTCTGTAAAGTAAGGACAAGAGTCTAGCTGAAAAAAGGGGGGGAACAGAGATGGACTTGTAAGTTTTAATAAATGGCAAAAAATGGAAGGAGCTATTGTAAATGTAATATGGGATTCATTGGAGAAGACTTGAGAGTTTTTCTCGGTTCTAAAGGCCTGGTGAAGTTTGAATGCTACTATTTGATAGTGATTTATACTGGCTGCTGGACCTTGTCCCCAATGGTTGGCTGGCACCCTGTAAGGAGAAGGCCATTCTTTCACTGGAGAAGGTTGATTCCTGGTGATATGTCCTTTCTCCTCCAGCACCTGTGCATGTCCTGGCTCATCTCTGATGGCCTGACCAATAGGAACAGAGATAGAGCCTCACTGGCTACAGCCTCTCTAAATGTAACAGCTTCCCATATAACTCCTTGCAATTTATAAAGTGCTATGTTTAGGATGCACATGAATGAAAAGCATGAAAGAATTCAATGCTGAGTCCAACACCTTAATTTTCCAACCATTACAAATGTCAGTGTGTTAGTTCTCCTAGACCCCAAGAAATTAAGAGACCTCTACACTAAACTTCAAATACATGTTGCCAAAAAAAGAACAAGACCACCTGACATTAATAGCAAGTTATTAAGGATGTGCATACACAATTCTAATAATGGCAGCTCTGTGGGGCTATTTTGTTCTTCCCATTAAAAAACGCTAGTGCGAATCCATGATTAACACAGTGGGCTGAGGTTCTCTGAACCGAGAGTTTTACTATAAGCTGAACATTCTGGCAGATGCATCACTGCCAGATACAACACGCAGCTTTTCTGGGGCTCTGGCTGAATGACAGAACTGGGGCTAATGATACCCAATAATGGCCTGCTTGATAAGGCCACAGGGATGATGAATGAGCTGACCTCTGGCTAAGATGCTCTGAGCTCTGGCAAGAAGAAGCCACGATCAATTAGAGTGAAGAGATTTTCAGTCCCAGTGTTCTATCTCACACCCTTGTCTACGTCTTACAAAACCAGAGGTCCCCCACCCCTCACCCCACCCCCATCAGGCCTAGAAACATGACCGCGCTAGAGTCAGCATTCAGTCTAGACAAGGGGAGAGCAAGAACACATTGGAGGTGAAACTTCTGAAAGGAGCTGTCCAATTTGTCAGCGGTGCCCCTCCTGACCTGTGCAGAGTGCTGGGAAGCAGCAGCTCTTTGCACCCCTGCCACCCAGCCCTCCAGCACGTTTCTCCTCTGTAGGTGCTCAATGAGGGGAACCTACTAAAATAAACATCTCCAAGGCAGCCCCTCAGATATTTAAAGAACAGAACTTCCTCACTTGTCTCATTTAATCAGAGTGTCAGGGCCTCCCAGCTCCTCCCACTTGAACTTCACATAGCTTGGCAGAGGGCTCTTTTGTGTGTCTGAGGTTACAACCTGTATGCCCCACTTGCTGTACCATTTCCACAGGCAGGTTCTGGCTGAGGCACCTCTGACAAAGCACCGAGGGCAAAGAAAGCCTGGTGACGATTCAGAAGGGCGAGAAAGGCAGATGGCAGGGGATGGGAGGCAGTAGGTCATGGGACATTTGAGGAGTTACCCAAGTTTGACAGGCTGGAGGATGCACTTTAGATGAGACAAAGCCTAGGCTGCTGGAGAACTGGCAGAGTCTGCATCTGGGAGAAGCCCTGTCCCTTCTGAGCAGACAGGTAAATGAGAAATGTCCACCTGCTCGAGAGCCAGCCAGTCCAACCCACTGGCCACAGGCAGCCCAGAACAGCTTTGAAGGCACCTCACCACCCACATTCCTAAACTTCTGAAAAACATTATGAGATTTATTGGTGACTTTTTGTTGTTGTTGTTATCAGTTATCGGTAGTATTAGTGTATTTTATGTATGTCCCCAGACAGTTGTTCTTAGTCCAATGTGGCCCAGGGAAGCCAAAAGTTTGGACACCCCTGCTTTATAGATGAAGACCCATCATCTGAGCAGAATAAAGGCTCATTCTGATTGTAAACAATACTTACTTGGACATAAGTAAGTGTGGGTTTGTAAAATAGGGATGATAATGCTCACGTGGGATGGATGTGTTTGGATTAAATGAGGAAGCATGTAAGTGATCGTGTGATTCACCTGACACATCCTAGAGGTTCAGCAAATGCACCTAATGCCAGCTCACCAGGTCTTCTTTTACTTGCTAACTTACTTTATTTTTAATTCGGTGCCTACCAAGTGTCAGACTCCATAGCAGGCAGGTCCCGGTTGTACAAAACTCTGCGTGATGCAAGCCCTGTCCTTGAGGATGACACCAACACCCCATCGGTTATCAGTTTTGCATACTCAGCTAGTTCATAACTCCATTCCCTTATCTGCAAAAACGGAATGATGAGCACAGTTCATTCAAAACCAGCAAGCTCGCCGTCCATCCTATAGTCAGTCAGCAAATGCTTTCTTCCTGTTCAGCTCCCCCTCCCTAGTTACCTGTGAGGTGGGGGTGGGGAGGGAGGCAGGGACCACAGGTGATATATGAAAGTGAGGATTTCATGCTGTGGGCACCAGGGTGCTGAGGTGCCAGCTTTGCTACAGTCCATCCCCAAAGTAACTGTCTCTGAGAAATATATTACGTAGATTCTGCAACATGTTAAGGACCAGGGTCTTCATGTCTCCTTTCCTCAGGAGATGCATGGGGACATTCAAGTCCATCTTCTACTTGGCCATCTGAAGTGCCTCTCTCGGATAGGACAGGCAGCGAGGCCTACCCACTGCCTCACTCTGTCTTTGGCAGAGCTCAGCCTGGTGACATTAATGCTACCACTTGTTAAGAGAGTGCTTGTCTGGAGGGGAGGAGCTGGGAACGAAGCCCAGTGGCAGGCTGCCCCACCCCTCGGGCCCCCTGCTCCTACTACAGGCACAGTTCCTGCACTCCTCCCACCTGCCCCCAACAAGGAGGGAGAACTACAGCAGGGTTTTGGTTTGCATAGCCCTGGCACTGGCTTGAAGCTCTGCCCACCTCTCAGGAGATCTGGCCTCCAGGCCTCCAGGACAAAGGGGCAGTGAAACAAAGACTCACACCGTGGGGCCAAGGAGACCCCACCTGTCCTCATTCTGTCCCCACAGCACCCTGCAAGTGGAAATGGGAGGCAGGGCTGGTGTCCCAAACCTACGAATAGCAGAGCCAAGGCTCAGAATTGAAGTGATTTGTCCAAGGTTAGGCAGGCAGAGCTCTGGCTTTGACAAGGACACAGTTTATCCCCTGACTGAGAATATAGAAGCACCCTTGCACCTGGGGAGCTGCCAAAAAGGTCAGCTGGGGAAGAAAATGGGGGAGGCTTTGAGAAATGACACCGCAGAGGCAACCACCAAAATTCGGGACTTAGGATCCTGATGAACCACGCAGCCTAGTGTCTTCAGTCCTGGGAACAGGTGTGTGTGTGGGGTGGGGGGGTGGCAGGGGGGTGGTCCTTCACCCACCAGCAGCCCTGCTAGTCTCCTCTTCCTATGATCACCACAGTTCACCTGGTCTCTGACCTGGAAAAACTGATGCACGCTGACAGCCACCTCAATTCTATCTAGCAGTTTAAGAATCTAAATTGATGGCTGTTCTCTTGTCTTTTGCACATCTGCTATGTACGTGTTGTGGTTTGCCCTAACTTAGCTACACACCATAATACCTGCAACATAAAGAAAGAAGTGGTAATGATAACATTGGGAGCAGGTGCTACAAGAAACTCAGGTGAAGCCTGATTTGTGGATATGAGAAAATCTCCCGATTTGACACTGCAGAATAAAACCCATATAGTTCCCCCTGCAAATTGCATTTGCTGCTCTTCCCAGCCTACCTCTTTGAGCCAAGGCAGACAGGCCCCAGGCAACTCCTGTCCTTCCCACTTCAACTGCAGCAGTGGTAATTTACTTGCAAAAAAGACATTAGACTTTCGTCTCCCCTCTTTCATCCCCCTACTACTGAGTTGGTTACTGATCAGCCAGTTGCCCTTTTGAATTCCCTCAGTCCCCATCCCCACGTTTGCTGCCGTCAGCAAAGGAATAAACACCAATTGTCAGTTTAATAACAGGCTGTGGAACCTTGTCCATGTAGTTATTAGAGCATCTTGCAGGTGTGGGCGGTGCTATTTGCTCACTGAAGGCCCTGCCTGCGTCTCACATGGCTGTACAGGTGACCTTGGAGGCTGCCGTGAGCACACCCCATCCACTGGGTAACCCTTCTGTCTGAATGGCAGACATTCAATTTGGATTCTAAACCTGACTGCTCAAAGGAGGCTTGTCTGGGGAGATCAAAGGAGAACCTTACTGGGGGCGGTGAGGGTGGTTACGCCTGGGGAGAGAAGCCACTGAGGACGTGTAACTGTAATGCTTAAAGAGACTGTGGCACTTCTACCCAGTACTGGGGATGAGAACCATCTAGAAGCTTTCTTTAAAAAAAAAAAATGATTTTGTTTGAGAAAAGGTGAGCAAGACAGAGAGAAGGGGAAGGGCCCAGACAGTCCCCATAGTTGTACATCATTAGTAGTGATATGGTCTCATTCCACACAGGTGGATGTGGAACTGTGCAGGTGTAACCAAACTGGGGGCCCCCCGCATGGCAGCTAAGAACTTTTGCCACCGAGCCTTTGCAGTTCAGTAATATGGAATTGCTTGTGCCGGGGCTGGGAATCGAACCCTGGACTTCATGATTGCGAGGCAAGTGCTCAGCCACTGAGCTATCCTGGCATCCCCTAGAAGCTGTTTTCGAAGAGAACTCATCCTTCCCTACAGAAGGCCATTAGCCTGTGGAGGCAAAGCCAGTCTGTTCAGGAAGCAAGTGTTCCTGGATTAACACACCCCTTCCGCTCTGGGTCAGGTGCAGTGCGGAGCAGTCTCCTTTTGTTATCTCATTTAAACCCTAACTGGTGACCTTACCTCCCTCATCCTCACTTTATGAATGACAAAACACCACTTTGCATATATACCAAGTAATATATTAGAGGCACACACTAGTAATAACAGCGACTACAGTGGATCAGACCCTTCCCCTCCTCTGTGTGGATGAGCTCAGTCAATTGTCTCACAGCACCGAGGGGGCTTCTCATCCTCTTCCGTTTACAGAGGTTCCGAGTGTACGTTGCCCAAATGGACACAGCTGCTAAGTGGTGCAGCTGCGGGGTTCACACCCAGGACCCCAGAGCCCATGCAGTTAGCTGCCAGGCCAGTAAATGCCAGGATTGCAGGAACTTGAACTTGGTCCTGTCGTCTTCACATTTCTGGCTCTTCAAATTCTGTCACTTGATGTGCTTTGCCCTGCTTTCCAGTATTCCCTTTAGAAGTGACACCGTGTGGCGCATGTGCCCCCGGCTCTTACCCAACAGTCTCATCAGCTGTGACTCAGGAGCCACACTCCTTCTGGTACGATACAAACCCCACGCTACCACGGTGCCTGTCTGGCAAGTGTCTGCAAATGTGTGCAGGCATCTCATGAAGCCTTCCTCCTCTCTCTTTCTCTCCCCAGTTCTCCCATTGCGACCAGAACCCGAGGTCCTAGTGGTGAAAATGAAAGTGACGCTTCCGTCAGGAGCAGTGTGGCAGTGACCAGGCCGTGTGGCATGGCCGCAGAGCTGGGTGAGGAGGTGGCACTACCAGGCCTGAGGGGCAGTGGAGAGGACTGGGAACTCCAGCAGGAAGCCACAGGGTCCCCTGCCAAGGAGCCATTCTCCCTGAGAGAGTGGCTTCTGAAACTATTTCAACATTAATAATGCATCAACCCCAGAGAGGAAAGAACAAAATTTAGAGAGGAAAACAAAGATCTAATGGGCCTCCGAGATTCCCCCACAATTGGCAAAGGTTCTCATCATATTCAGCTGCTGGAGTGCAGGGAGGTGGAAAGGAGGGAATGGCAGGAGAAACTGCATTTGCTTGAAAACACAAAAAACACACCTGTTAAAGTGAGAGTAACCTATAACAACAAGATCTTAAATCTGTATGTCTCTTTACATATCAGAAAAAGCTTCTATAGATAAAGTTTAATCCTTAAAAAAAACGGAGTGAGAATAGTGCAGTTATAATTAAGCTAATATTTCAGATGAGGAACTGAGTCTTCAAGCGCCTATGGGCTTGCCAACCATCCAAGTCCTGGTATTGTACACCGTAGCTCAGGAGGACTGCTTCTTGCCAGGCAGATGCCCCTCAGGATTCCAGCCTCTGTTCCATCCCAGGGGATGTTAGGGCTTCTAGACCAAACAGCCAGGAGAAGACTAAGGTGGGAAACCTGGTCTAGAGGTCTCTGGATTTCAGCACAAATCTCAGCTGAGATCCCCAGAGCCACTGAACTATCACCTTTGTTCCAGACCCCTGGGAGAGGGGACTTTTCCATCATGCCCTGGCAATGCCCCTGGGAACAACTTGCTTCTAGGCCATGACCTTCCAGAGTGTGTCAGTCTCTCTTGCATGAATAAAACAGGCATTCTTGTCCATGGTTAAGAGAAACACAGGCAAAGATTTGAAGTACAACCTGCTAACTAGTTGATTTTTTTTTTCCATGAGCTGTTTCTACCTCAGTGTTCAGGGGGTCTGAAGCTCTCTGTCCTTTTCACACTTTCTTGAGAATCCAATGCCTTGCCACAAAAATCAAAGAACAACCTGAGAGAGGAGTCAGACACCTCTTCTAATATAGTTTCCTTCCTAACCTTCTCTGTTCCCACTATGATAGCCTTACAAGTCAGTGCCCCAAACCAAGAGAGAAAGAATGTTTGCCTTTTGTGATTCTTCTTGACACTTAGAAAGACTATCATTCTTATGGCATGTGAATGCCCACTTCATGATTTCAGAGGGTGGAAGTTCTTCAGGTGGTTGCTTCATCAAAGTGGGCCATTCATTAGATGTTTTGGCATCAACAATAGAGTAAGAAGAACCTCTAATTGACACAGTCCTTTACTGTTTCCAGCAATCCCAACCCCCCTACCCTCTCCACTCCCACTTTGGACTCAAGGTAACCTCTTCCCTCCCAATACCCCGACAGAGCGGTCTATTTTGACTACTTTCCTGTTACAGAGACATTTCTTCAATAATCTGGGAGTGCTAATGTGCTAATGCAGGTAAATTGTAATTAATTTCCCTCTAATTGCTGCGTGGGACTACCTTCTCCTTTTTCTCCCTTCATTCCTTTATAAATATATGATTTGACAGGTTAATTTGAAAGCAAAAGTTAGCTTCTTTACAGCCATCTAAGCAGAAGCCCCAGAACACAATTTGCTGTCTAGTTGTGTGAAGCATAATGAAAGGGTTGAAGTCAGGTTATCTTTTTCCATCGTCATTTTGCTAATTTAGTCTTTTTCCCCTTCATAAGGTAATATAATATTCATTTCACAGCCTGAAAACCTCAGGAGCGATTGGCAAGGGAGCCATCTCCAGCGTGCTGCGGCGTCCGCTGGGTGACCTTTTCCCAGGGGTGGGTGGGATGGGGTGTGAAAAGGGGGGGGGGGTCCCTGCAGCCAGACCAGAAGGTGCACAGGAACGCCTGAGTGTGTGGTTGGCAGGGAGTTAGTTCCGCTTTGGCATCTGAATCAGGGCAGTGCCAAGCGTCTCATATCTTGCTGTAGTTTGCAGAAAAGCACTAGAAATTGCTGGAGCTTCTGAGGCTGTGGGAGAGAGGGGGCCAGCCCTAACCCCAGGGCTCTGGAGCCATTTCTGAGGGGGCAGGGAGGGAAAAGGCCATGTCTGAAACCTTCAGCATGAGCCACAGGAGGGCTTATGGCTGCAAGACTTTTCCACAGGGGAACTAATCTCCAGGGGGAGTGACGGGAACTCAGCTGCCTAAATGTTAGGCTGCATGGTGCCCAGTCCTTTGAAGTTACACTTGAAGCAAGGGCTGGGGGTTCTGAGGGCATGGGGCCTTCCTACAATGGACCACATTCTGAACCTCGTGTGGCATCGCTGGCTGCTCGTTTGCTAAAGTGCTCTCTAGGCCCAGGCCTGCTGACCTGAGACATCTCTTCCTCCCTAGACAACTGGCCCTTTTGCCACTAACCCATCTCTTTGAAGAATCCAGTGACTTGGCTCAGTTCTTCCCAAAGCAATGGGGCCCTTGGGTAAGGGGAGCATTGGTAGCATTCACCCCAATATCTTCTTCTTTAGGTCTCCATATTTTCCTCTCTTTGTCATCTGAGTTAAAAGCAAGAACAAAAATGGAAGAAGTCTAGTTCTTCCCCACAGGGTACAGCAGGATGACTGCCCTCTGGATGTCCAATACCACACACCTAGGTCCCATCTAGATGTTGAAGTTAGAGTCCCTTTAAGTAAATGCATAGGCAGGTAGGCCAAGAAGACATTTTTATCAGCTGACATTTTTTCCTGCTTTTTGCAGAGGACAGGAAAGTGCGTATTCACTGGTTGGAGGACACTGGGGCGAAGAAACAAGGCTTATGAGGCAGGGGGTTGATTAGGGCCCAGTGGTCACCATGATTGTCCTACAGAGATAAGGCCCAGAGGCACGGCATCGAGAGAGCAGTGACTACAGGCCCAATGCTCAACACAACCACTCCAGAGTCCTCATCTGTCAGCTCCCTGAGGGCCGTGGTGGGTCACACTGAGACCAGAAAGAAGACAGACGTCACCATTGCCACCTTCACAAATGCGTTCATGCCCCATATGGTTCATTATTTCAAAGTAGATTTTGCCATAAGCAGGTTGATCTGGCAAAACATACATCAAAATAGTGGTCTGATAAATGCCTCCTCATCCTTTCTTTTTTTCCTCTAAATTTTATAACAACATGTATTTTGTGGTTTTAGTCTTCTACTTTCTCATATCACTGAATATTTTTATTTTTATAACAGATTAAGTAATTATAATTATTGTTCCAAGTAGAATGTAGATGTTGTTATTTTTTTCTGTCCAAATATTTGAAAAATTTCATTCATTGGAGGAAACAAAACAAAACAAGTGTCTATCACCTTCTTTTATTTTTAATTATCAGCATTAAAGTATCTGAAAAGGCTGCCTGAAAATAAAAGAGAAAAACCATGTACCAGGGACACAGGTTCAGCACATCAGAGGAAAAATATTATTGCAAATGTCACTAGCAGATTGAAGAGACATTAAGACTTGAGAATGAATCCAAATTGAGAGAGTGACAATGGAAAGGAACAAAAAGGGAGGGTGGGGGAGAGCAGGTAGGTTTGAAGTTTGAGGAAGGAGGAATAGTGAGAAGAGTAAAATGCTAAACTTTGCAAAGGAAAGATTCTAGGTTTCTGGGAATGGAGGACATGAACAAGACAATGTCTTGAATTGTAATTCTCTTATCTCAGAGAATTTTGTGTTCAGTACCATTTCTTGTCTCTTTCCAGAAGAGTGATACAAGACTGGATCAGATTTTACATTGTTTATCTTATTTGGTTAGTAGAAGTTGCTAAGTGTTTATACACACACACACACACACAGGCATATTGTGAATGTACACTTGAGAGGAAATAGCTTCCTGGAAAAGCCTCTTAAAGCAGAGTTGAGAATTGGTGGAAAATGAGGAAATCCTTGCTCTTAGACTGAAGACCAAGAGACTGTGAGAGGCAAGTCTCTCGATTGTCTCCATCTGTGCTTTTGTTTGTTTTATACTCTGAGCTACATCACCATTTCTCGTTTCCTCAAAGAATACGTTTCATAAAAATGGTCTACATTCAGGGCTATGCTTTCTCACCTTTCTCACCCTTAATTCTGTCTCACTGTCACCAGGTTTCCACACCTACCTCAATACTGACCTCCAAGGAGTGCCAGTTTGTGCAGTTTAAAACACACATGCTTGCTACCTGTATTCTTCTGAGTGATCATGTTGACTACTATTCCTGAAACACTTCCCTGCTTTGGTTTGCATGAAATGATCTCCTAAAATTTCCCCCAGTTTTGTCCATATCCTTCCTTTGGTCTTTCCTGGCCTTCTAGAATTTGTTGCATGTGAGTGCTCCCCATCAGGCCTTCCTTAACCCCCAACACTTCTCACTCAGGACATCACTGCATTATCCACCCACACGCTTGTCCTCAACTATATTGATAAGTCTGATATGTAAAATCTAAACATCAAATATCTATATCCAGGCAAGCATTCTTTTCTGAGTTCAGAGTTACTCAACTACCTACTGGACATCTTTAAATATTCTAATTTAAACCTATATTTTCCCCCAACACCTGCTCCCACCTTGTTCTTCTTCCACCAGTGCCCACTTTAAACATGACTCTTCATCCTTCTAGTTTCTAGAATCTGAAGCTTGGCGACCAATTATCTGCCTGCATTTTCTTCTTGTGGCCCATTTCCAAACTATTGAGGGATCCTGATCTCTCTCCTTGTTGGGTATCTCTCAAATCCCCCTATTTCCATCTACCTTGGTCCAAGGTCATGCCCTTTAGAATGCCTACTAACCAGACACGCTGCCACCAGTATTACTTTAACACCAGTCCATTTTCTTGGCTGCCAAATCATTTTTACAAAATACAAATCTGATTACATCACTCCCTTGCTTAATTTTTTTTCAAAATCTCCCTTTGATGATTTTTTTTTCCCAATTACAGTTGACATACAATATTAGATTAGTTTCAGGTGTACAACATAGTGATTAGACATTTATATCACTTGTGAGGTAGTCACTGTGATAAGTCTAGTGCCTGTCTGACAATGTACATAGTTCTTATTATATTATTGACAATTTTCCTATGCTATACTTTACATCTCATGACTGTTATTATACCTGGCAATTTGTAATTCTGAATGCCTTCACCTTTTTCTCCCTTTGATCTTGAGGATAAAATCCCAAATCTTTGGCCTGGTAGGCAGAGCTTCCATTTTCATAAGGTCTCCACCTAACTACCCATCTTCACCTCTTTGCTCCTCTCTAACCTGTGCCCTCCTCCATCCTAGCCATCTTAGGATGCCAGTAGTTACCCGATGGCGTGTTGCAACAGCCTTCCTCGACCTAACTGATGATTCCTCAGCCTGGACAGATCAGCTCTTCCATCACTGTCTACAAGTAGGGTAGATCCTTCTGAGGGCTCCTTCTCTGTGTTCCTAGAACTCCCGAACCCACCTCTGTGAGTGCACTTACCACATGCATTTCAGGCATCTCTATTTGCCCGTTAGATTATCCTATTAGGCTGACAGCTTCTTAGGAACAAGAACCGCATTTCTGTACCGTCTGTTTACAGAGTGCCTTTCACATAATAGCAGCTAATAAAATAAAGCCTGCTGAATTGTTTATCAAATTACATACCCCAAAACTACCTACAAAGAGTTAGAAAGAAAACCCAACATTTATTTAAAAAGATGTCTTCCAAAGAAAAGTAAGACGATTACTTCCCTTGTATAAATGGCTATTTTAATCCCCCAAACAGAAAAATCAATTTCCTAATTAAAATGCTCTCTCTCTCTCTCTCTCTCTCTCTCTCTCGAACACACACACACCCACCCCACAAACAAAACTAAAATGAGATTAGTTTTGTTGTTATAAAGATTGTGCTAAAAAACCTGACTCAGACATCCAAAAACATGTCCTGCGGGTGCTCAGACTAAGCAAACCTGGAAACCCCAAGTTTGTCAGCCCCTTTCAGCTGCTCTGTCTGTTCTCTCTTCACCCTTAAATCCCTTGGTCTATGAAACTACCTAGAAGAATTCACGACCCATCAGACCCAGGGCTCCAGGTACGTCTGTACATTTGCATTCTGCTTCTCAGGTTGCCCGGTGGCAAAATCTTCAGAGTGGGAGGGATGACGTCTCCCTCCTACGGAAGCTAATGAGCAAAATAGCTCTGGCTGAAGGACAAGAAAAAGTCGGGGCACACAAGGTGCGCCGCGGCCGCCACCGGCAGCCTGTCGTAATTATGAGAAACCATCCCAAGGCCTCACAAATGCAAAGCTGCGGAGCAAACTTCGGCCCTGTGGAGTCTGTAAGGACGAATCTCGCAGTTCATCAAGACCAGGCAGCTGCAGCGGGAGCCGCTCCAGACTGCCGACCAGCCAGCCGCCCCAGCTCCCAGAGGGGACACGTCCGCTGTCAGCGTCTCAGCAAAAGGCGATTGTTTTGTATCCACTTTGGGCTCTCTTTCCAAATCCAGGCATGCCTCACAGAGGTGACTCTTATGACCAGGCTAATCACAGGCAGGCTTAGCTGCGCAGTAATAAGAAATCCTCTGAGCTCCCCGCTTTCTCTCCCCTCCACCCCACCCCTCAGCTCCCCCTTCTCTGTTAGCTGGCTGCCTTTGGTGGCTGCTAGACACAACTTCTCAACTAGCTCACGCGGGAATGAAGAGAGCTCATTGCAGAGCCAGTCATCAACTCCCCCTTTGGATCAAACCGCAATGTCAAATTGGACTGCAGACATTTATCTAAACAACCCCAGGCAAATGGGACCTAAAGGGTCCAATATTGGTGTGTCCACCTCGCTTGCTAATTTAATTTTCTTGTTCCCAAACCTGAGGCCAGGGACTGCCTCCTTCCCTGCGTTGACCAGGAAAATGAGAAAAGAAAAGAGCACATCTCTCAAAATAAATCATTCTGCCAGCCCACAGGGCCTGGTGAGGTAGGAGGCAACCCTTCCCTGGTCTGTATGCAGGTCTCTGGTGAGGGCCAGCAGAAAGTGCAAAGCCATGGGAAATTGAAAAATAATAGGGAATGGCGCAACCCACACTTCAGCTTTGTCTTAAATGTGTGTGGAGCAGCATTGGCAACCAGTGGCAGCAAACTTGGCCTCAGCCGGGGTTTACAGAGGGGAGCTGAGCAGTCGGCCCTTGTGTCCTACGTAGTCACGTCAGAACGGTGGGGTAGGTGTCTCCTCATGGTTCAGTGTCTCGATTCCTGAAAAGATACCCAAAGATGATTTGTGTTTCTGGACAAAATAGAAATAAGAGGCTTCGGTGAGGAACCAAAAACCAAAACCAAAACCTCATCAGCAAATGATAATTATAAGGAAAGTGTCAAGAATACTAATACTGCATTCCTAAGTGTCTCAGATTCATCTGTAAAAAATACTGGCTCCAAGCGGTGTGGAAATCCCTCATTAGAATGGGGAGGAAAGTCCTAAGTAAGTCAGCCCAGGCCGGGGTGTCTGTGTGCTCCGGTCCAGAAGGGGGCCTTTCCCACACCCTGTGACAGCTGGGAGTGTGGCCAAAACACCACTTCCTGTCATTGATTTGCACCAGGCAGCCACAATCGCATGCTCCCTTGTCAAGTTCCGTTCAGCGCAGACTTGTTAATAACAGCGGCCTTATTTCCCAGTTCCTGGAATGGTTCAGGAAGCCCTCCCGTTCTGCACAACACCGCCAAGCCAACTGGAAGCAACGTGAGGTATCTGCCTGGTCCTGAAGGAGGCTGATGCTGCTGGGAATATTTAAAAATACTCCACACATCCAGGCACTCGAAAACAAAATCAGCATGTTCTCTGCATTCTGGCAATCACTCTGTAGGTGGTGCCGCATTCCCGTGAGTACTCAGCACTGCTGGGCCCTTGTGGAAGGGTGGGAGGTCAGAGGTCCCTGGAGTATGATGTATCAGTCAGGACAGGCCAAGTTACTCTTTGGTGACAAATGACCCCACATCTTACATCTCCCAATGCCTGCTCTTGGCCATGCTTCTAACACCAGTCCCCCTACCCCAGTCTTCTATATTACAAGCAACCCTCTGCTTCTCGCTCATGAGTACACAGCCTCCATGCCACAGTGCATTCACTCCAGACCAAGATGGCCAAGCAGCCTCTGTATGGCCTACTGCCATTCTTCCACTAGAGGAAATAGAGGGGCTTGGGAAATGGAAGTGTCTGCTTGGAATTGACGCCATCATTTCTTCCTACAGTGCAGTGGCTAAGACAAAGCATGTGGCTAATCACTCCTGAGTTCAACAGGAAAGCAAGAATTTATTCCTCCCCAGGGAAGAAAGGCAACGATTGGCCAACATTTTTGGCCATCTCCTACAGTAGTGCTCTGTCACCCTGGGAATTTGGAGTGGCCCCATCATTGTGGAATCCATCACAGAAACACTATCTTCCAGTCCGGTCACAACACGAGCTCAAGGCTCCATCCCATGCTGACCCGTTCCAGCATCGCAGCCCACGGGGTTCCACAGCACCCGAGTTTCCATCAGTAGGGCTTTAGTTTTCTGTGAAACGTGTTATCAGGCTGCCTTCTCCATACCCTGTGATGTCTGCCTGGTCTGAGAAATAGAGGATCAAGACAGAGAGGATACAAACTATGGCGAAGGAATCAGTTCTCAAAAGCCCATTTTGGCCAAGGAGTAAAGGCTTGAATAAGGCAGACATCGACTGATTGACATTTTCTCTTTTAGATAAACCCAGTAGAGAAGACTCTGTGCTCCATTATGTTTTATTTACATCAAGAATTTAACATTATACTCCCCAAAGAAATTCTAAGGAACTTCAACATGAAATCTGTAGTCCCTAAGTATGCCTTGCCCCCAGTTCTCTCAATTTATGATAAATAGAAGTGAACGTATCAGCCCATTCCCGCAGAAGCTGTTAAGTGAATTAGTCCATAGTGATCAATACCCACAGCCTTGGTGGCCCTTGAGAAGAAACATAATATAATAATAAGTGAACACTGGCTGTGTGCCAGCCATTAATGTTTGGCCCCCTATTACTGTCCCAAGAATAGACAGATCTCAGCCTGTTAGAACGATTCTGCTATGATCTGGCCTACTGGTTCCCTTAACCTTGAACCTCCTTTGGACCTACGCATGCCTTGTCTCATCTGTGTCTACCCTATCTGATCTTTGTTTTGGTCCAGGCTTCATGCTGCCTTGGCCCATAAACTTGATGGGCAGCTTTACCTTATATTTTGCCTCCCGATCTTCTTCCCTTATTCCAAACCCTCCAGCTCCCTATTCTGGCATAGTGTCTCCATGAACAACAGACCGGTAAGGGCCCCTGTACAGATTTGGCTAAGTAGCTTGGATAGGACGCATTCCCACCCTGGCGGGATGTGCTGAGACCAGGAGAAGTAGGCATGATGCTCATTCCTGGAAGACGGCTGGGAGGTCTGAGAGAATGCTGGGAGGACACAGAGCCAATGAGCCTATGGAGAGCTGAGGTGCCACATGGTGCACCTCACTGCGCAGGCCGACTGCCATGTTCTGCACAGCACGGGGCCTGTCCTGGAAACAGCCCTGAGCCAGGTACATGGAACTGGATGGAAATTACACAGCAGGGCCCAAGAAGAGCAGCACTAGGGCTCACAAAAACACCATGGCCCCTGCCTTACACTTCCCTTCATGTCTTTTTTAAAGATTTATTTCATTGTTTGACAGAGAGAGCTAGAGATCGGAGGAGGGCCCAGAGCAGTCACCACAGCCGTCCATCATTAGTTTTGACAGTTTCATTTCACACAGATGGATTTGGGGCAGCACAGGACAAGAACCAAAGTGGGGGTCTCCCTCATGGAAAACATGCCCCTGCAAACCAGGGGCCTCCCACATAGGAAGTACGTGCCAGTTCATCATGTGGGTCCTAATGGGTCAGAGCCAGGATTCGATCCCTGGACCCCGCAGCTGCAATGCAAGTGTTCAACCCACTGGGCCATCCCAGCATCCCTAATTGCCCTTCATTTTTAACTTGAAGTAAAAGGAATCCACAAGAGGAAGTTCAGGCCAGCCAGGTCACACCTTGTAATGGGTTTTCTCATGGTCTCCGTGGCCTTGGGACAGAGGAAAAGCTGACAGAAGAAATTCTGGCTGATTGCAGAGACAAGATACAAAATGAAAAAAAATAGTGACTTTTAAAGCTAAAGTTCAAGAATTCAGTAGGAGAATTGTTTGTTTGTTTGTTTTAAAGCTTCATTTTATTGTTTGAGAGAAGTGAGGAGGGCCCAGAGCAGTCTCCATAGTTGCACATCATTAGTTGTGACATAGTTTCATTCCACACAGGTGGAATTGTGGCCATGCAGGCCAGTAACTGAACTCGGGGCCTCCCACATGGTAGGCAAGACCCAGCGGTTACCAGTTGCACCGTTGCTCAGCATGTGGGTTTGCATGGGACTGGGGCTGGGATTCGATCCCCAGAGCTCATGGTTGCAAGGCAAGTGCTCAATCTGCTGAGCTATCCTGGCATCTCCAGATGAATTGTTAAATGTCATGTGTGTTATTGAAATTTGGAGGAGGGACAGAGCTTTGTAAATTGAAATGACAACAGAAAGGAATCACAATGAAGATATGATTAAACCCAAGAAGATGAGAACCAAGTAGGAAAGAGTGAGAAAAGCACTCCAAGCACAGTGGCGGTGTGGACAGGGGTGTAGAGATCTGATCTAACTGCAACTGATGGTTAGTGGTATGGATAGAGAAAGACAACTTAGGGAAAATTTATGGAGAATCTTTAGCATCCTCTCAGCTGCCTAATACTGAGTGTCACCATCTGAGCATAACAGAAATAGCTTTCACACAAGTTATATCACACTAAGAAGCTTGATATGCATGCTGTATCATAATTTGATTCTTATTAACTTAATCAATATATACAGGGGGTCTAAAAAATGTACACACATTTTAAGAAAGGAAAAAAATGTATTAAAATTGTAATACTCAATATATACCGATAACAAAAGATGACTACAAGTCACTCTTGACTTCTGCAATTACAAGAGGTGCTCAAAGCAGTTACCATCAATGTCCAGACACTTCTAATTATGGAAAACTACTACTTGAGCAACGTTGACCAAAGTGTCCACTTGTGTCACTGCACATGCCATTTCAATTTACCACACGTCTCAAACTTATCAGAAATGCATGCAATTGTTAGGCATGTTGGAGGTTCTGTGGCATCCTCATGCCTCCATTGTCATACTTCCACAACATTCTCGAATTTCAAATACCACTTCAAAATGATCTTGTGCTTCTCTTAACGACAACTGTGCTTCTGCCATTTCCTTTGACTGTGCTGCCTGTCACACAGTGTTGCTAGCATTCATTTAATTAATGCCATCTTTTGAATGAACACACATGGCTACCACAATTCAATTCAACTTTGAACATGGATAACATCTCCTAAAATGCCTGTCTATACATTTTTTGGCATCTCTGGTATGTATATGTAGCTTGTCTTGAAGGCATGGATCTTATATTCTTGTATTTCCTACCTTTGATAAACACCATTCCATGAATACGGTGGGATTTCAATACAGACACAGCAAACACCAACTACATAAATAATGTTTTAATACAAAAGGAAATAAAGTGGAAAAAAGTAGTACAACCGAACCTCAAAAAAAAAAAAAAATCTTTTCAAAACCCAGCATGACACCTGGTCCTCCTGGGACACTTTTCCTAGTTAAGTTAAGGAGAAATAGCAGACAAGTATGTATGACTATTCTTAGCCCTGAGAGAAGAGTTTTCTGAGTTTTGCATAAAATGGTGCTACATACATATCCTATCATCCCAAAGACTGGTGACGGCAGGGTCACAATTTCCTGCCAGAGCCCTTTGAGAGTAACCATGTTTTACCAGCCTCTTCTTCTTTCTTGCAACTTGAAATGCCATCAGTTTACTCTGGTGGGGAAAGGGAAAGTGACTGCAAACCACCTCAGTTGAAGACAAGAGAGAAAAGATTAAGAGAGAACTCTCCCTACAGAGTGGAACCTGCAAGGTGTGCAGAAGGCAGATCAGCCAGTAAAACCGGGCGATATTCCTGGGAACCCAACAGTCATAGGACTGGACGGGCAGGAACCCTGAGAAAGCACTAGAAGGGTGATGAGCTGACATTGGACTTTGCTCTCCACTTACTCCAGTGTTTTTCTGCTAGATTTTATTGGTGTGGAGATAAAATGGAGACTGCTGCTTTACAGCAACTCTGGTTCATGTTTGCTTTAAAAAAAAAAAAGTTCCCTGTCTCAATCCATCTTACTTTGGCTGCAGGACCAGCAAGGTTCCCCTCATTAGTCAATGCTGGCAGTCCAATAAGAGACTCTGTGGATCTGGGGACTGCCATGGCTGGCTTATTTAGAAACTCAGCCACTACTGGCTACAGCAAACCAGATTGGATGGCAAATAAATAGTTGTGAGAGTCATCGCATCAGTAAACGTATGGGGGAAACTTTACAGTTCTAGTCACAAGGGAAAAAAGGGCTAGAGTTGGAGGTCAGGTCAGCTGGAACAATATCCCAGAGAATGGCGTACTTTTCCTCTTCTGCCATACACTTAATTTGCTTAATGCCTATGCCCTCGTTTCCCTACCAACCACCAGGAATTAATCTATTTCACTGACATCTATACGAAAATCCAAGAAGCCTCTCACAGTAATGGAAGCACTTTAGATTCAGAATTTAGTAACTTCCCCGACATCTCCCCTTTACTACCTTGAGCCTCTGTTTATAGTTCTATAAAATGGGCATGTGAGTGATAAAGGCTCTCCTAAGTCACGAGGTCATTATGAAGATAAAATGTTAACATCAGCTACATATCTGAAAACTTCTTGAAAATGACTCTCTAAATGTGAGATGATATCAGTGTGATAATTCTCATTATATTTAGTTGTAGGCTGGTTCTTAGCATGTTCCCTGTTTTTCCATTTCTTTGTCATGTTTTGCTATTCTTGTAGCAACCTGGCCAGAGGTCACACTTTCTTTAATTTGGGGGTCATCAATTGCAACATGGTATAAAGAAATGTCAGATGGTACTCCCTTAGTACCTGTTTCAAGATCAGTTTATAAAATATTATGGGGCTATTGAATTATGACCAAGGTTAAGTTCACACTGTAATGACAACTGGAGAGAGCTGGGTAGATAGAAAATGTAGTAAGCCCAAAAAGTCATTGATCCTGGGGCATGCACTAAAACCACGTACGATGTAGTGCTCAGGATTGAAATTTTTTCTCTCTTGAATCCCATGCAGAAACCCATTCATATCAGAGCTGAAGGTGCGTGTCAGCAAAAGTTTATGGCAGGCGTGAATGTGGAGGAATAGTTTGTTTGAAGGTTACAGATGATTGCAACGCCTCTTGAATAAATTGCTTCCTGTTGATTTCAATACACTGGGCACCGCCTCTTCTCCAACTCTAAGGCTGTTTGGACAGCGCCCTCTAGTGGCTTCTTTTCTCCAAACATTTGGTGTGGGTGTTGAAGAAAAGACTCCATTTAATTTCAGAATGCTCTCAAAATAGTGTCCCCTGTTTCCTTTAACTCTGCTATAATTTTATTAGAGAAATCACAACTCCAGTTCAAATGAGAAAGCATAATTACCCCCTCTCAATTTTCATTTTGCTTCTGCTATCACAGCAACCCCAGCCAGACTTGCATTAAAAACCTATCATACGGCTTTCGACTTAGTGTCTGTATAATATGAATAAACTCTACTGTTAATGAAGGTCACCTCTCTTCTTCTGTAAGTAAGGGGTCAATGCCTTATCCCCACCATTTCTACTTAAAACGCAGCAGCCATTCTGTCATTTCCATAAGGCTTGAAAGCCACCCAACTATATGAGCTAACATGCCCTTTAGTAAGTGACATCATACCAAGTTGCTACTGAAAAGAAGTTGTCCAAATTAGAACAGCTACAGTGCAATGACACCAAGTCATTATCCTCTGCCTGAGAGACAAGTCTTAGGAAGGCAATGGCACATTGTGACAAAGGTTTGCATGTTAGACAGCTGGCTTTGGACAAGTAACTGAACCTCTGAGCCTTGTTTCCCATGCTTCACATCCCCAGCCCCATTTATGAAATGCAAACCATCATGCCTATCTTTCAGGGTTATTTTAAGTTTGAATGTAGTGTCTGGAACTGAGGGCTTGTAACAAAAATATTTCTCAAATGAATGAATAAATATTGAATGGGTTATTTGTAAAATTATGGGCGCATTTCACTAGATATATGGTGATGGAGGGAGAGCTGATTTTGAGTGGTGAGCACATAATGCGATGCATAGATGATGTAATGTAGAATTGTACACCTGGAAACTATGTAATTGTTACCAACCAATGTCACACCAAGAAATGTAACAATAAAAAAAAAATCTGGGTGTATTTTAAGTGCCTTTGGAAAGGTAGGTCTCAGTGCCACCACTTGAGGTCTCTAGTAACAATAGGATCTATTTTTCTAAGCCTCGTTCAAAAAACAGGGACAGTTTCTTCCTTGAGGTGATGTGGGGGTGAAGGGCGTTACGTCACGAATCCTAGGGGCTCATGTGTAGTCAGGGCTCTGTAAATGTTGCCTCATGTTTGGATTACGGTATTTCTCAAGAATTTCAGGAAGTAAGGAAAGACCTTCTCCTAGACTAGAAATTGGTAGAATTTTTAAAATACATTCTCTGCATTGAAAGAAGTGTGTATTTTACCATGTTTAGGGACCCTCGCAGTATACCAAACATGGATTCAGGGAATGTCAGGATAGCTCAGCAGTTGAGTGCTTGCCTCACAATCCTGAGGACATAGGTTCAAATCCCAATCCCAGCCTGTGCAGCCCCATATGTTCAACTGTGTGGCCCCATATCCACCTGTGTAAAATGAAACCATGTCACAACTAGTGATGTGTGACTATGGAGACTCCCCTAAGCTTCCTTCTTCTTTTTCTTTTATTTATTTATTTATTTTTATTGTTAAATGTATTGGGGTGACATTAGTTGGTAAAAATTACATAGGTTCCAGGTGTACAATTGTACATGACATTGTCTATCTCCCTCACCTTTCAAAAACAATAAAATAAATCTTTTTAAAAACATGTTGATTCAGAATTTCAAACCAAACTTGCATCCTGTGGAATGCCACATCCACTTGCTCCAGATGAAGTGGTTGCTAAATAAAGAGGCTCTCAAATGCTTATTAGAATGGCTCAAAGCTCCTTGGATGCCTAACATTCTTAAACAGCATTTTCATAATTTAAGGGTAAATGAACTAGAAACTCATTGATTTAATTTCCCTTGAAATACATATACACTTAAAAATTAAGGGAGAACATACTCTGCACAAAACATTTGTGATGTGTCCGCAGCTGAAACACTCACAGAGCGAACTGGGCCCCGGTCCCTCAGGCCACGAGCAGCCACAGGGCCTGGTTCTCCACAAAGCTTCAGCCTGGAAGTCAGTGCTCTAGTTGCTGGAGGTGAGTGGCTTCCCTGTGCCAAGGCTGTGGTACTGAGGCTCTGCTAAAGGCTGAAGTGCAGTGTTCTGCTCGCTTGCACTACAAGGACTCAACTGTACTGGGGCTCAGGGTAGGTCTACACCTTTTGTCCAGAAGCCCTGACATCCAATGCAGTGGCCGGGAGCCTCCTAGAAAACTCTCCCTGAGGGACAAGCCTTGTGTCACCAACCCTGGGCAAACTGGGCTCAAATGGGCTCTAAGTCCTCATCCCACTCCCCTACCCCTCCCCTCTGTAGCTAGAGCTTCAGACTTTCTAAGTCTCAAAGTGTTTTCTACTTTCTCATTTTCAAAAAGTCCTTTGGGATAAGATTCTTCCAAGTTCCTATCTGATGCATGCACTATCTTTTTCCTGGGGGTGGAGGTTTTCATTCCTCGTGTGTACGCTTGTTTTACTACACAGCACCAAGCCAAAGAAGCCAGAGTCTTGGTGGCTCCTCCCCTTCCGTTTATGCTCTCAAATACTTGTCAGTCATTCAAGGCTCATTATAAATGTGTTCTCCAGGATGTTTCTTTAATAGCTGTAGACCAAACCAGTTCCCAGATTCTGAAATCTAACACTAGAGTCTCATGACCCAGTAGATTCCAACTGTATCGAAAGCAGCTGGAAGACTCAATGGAACCCATCTAAAAAGTGGGTCAATGCCTTGATAATGGACAGCAGGCATCTTGAGGTGTGTACAGAGTGCTCACTCTGTATTAGCTTCTGTTCCACCAACTTTATATTCACTAACTCTACTCATTCACTCAACTCATTGTCAGATACTGCATTAAGCTCTTCGGGATGATAGGCATTCTTTACTTTGTTGCTTTGTTGCTTTCGTTCTTTCATTGTTCGAGAGAAGGAGAGAGAAAAAGGGAGGGCCCAGAGCAGTCTCCATAACTGTACATCATTAGTTGTGACATGGTTTCATTCCACACAGGTGGATGTGAGGCTGTACGGGATGGAAACTGAACTGGGGGTCTCACCTGTGGGAGGCGAGAACCTTCACCACTGTGCCATCTTGGTGGTTACAGGGCCAGGCCTGGGAATCAAACCCTGTATCTTGCAATTGTGAGGCAAGAGCTCAACCACTTGAACTATCATGACATCTCAATTCTTTTCTTTCAAGCAGTAGTAACTGAACATCTCCTCTATTTCACATAGTGCTACTGGGGAAAAAATATAAAATAATTAAGAAACAACCACTACCTATAAGATTATCATAGCTCAGTGGAATAGACTGTGTTTTAAGTAAATCAGTGATTATAATTAACATTTACTTAGCAATCCCTAAGCACTAGGAGCTGCTATATGTTCTCGTGTACTAACTCATTTAATCCACACAAGAACCATAGGAGGTAGGTACTGTTAATATCCCATTTTATAAATGATGGAGCTGGAACATAGAGATTAAATAACTTACCCATTAAAAGAGCTACCTGTACAGCTAACAATGGCTGACTTGGGTCAAACCCAGGAAATGTTTGTACTCTTAACTTGTACCACTACTCTATGTGTGATATAGTTAATGTGGCAATATTGGCATGTGCTGTGCAATTACAGAGGAAGGAGACGTCATTTCCAGGAGTAGATATGGGGAGATTTGCAGAGAAAAACCTTATTTGAGCTGTGGCGAGGTGTGCAATATCGACCGGCTTGCTAAGCAGACCGACTCCAAACCATGGGCTGCTGCTCATTAGACCCCTTCTTCTTGGACACGGGAGGATGTGCAGGGAACTGACCTGACCACCCACAGAGGCAAGCCAATGTGGATGCCAAGCCCAGGATTATTCGGACATGAAATACACTCAACTCATTTGCAGTTACCAGACCTGTCCTGTTTGAAGGGAGCATTCAAACCTCTCAGCCATTCCATTCAATGAGTATTGGCATTGTTTTGGATCGCTGCCTCTGCATCAGTTTGCATGTTATCTAGAAGCAAAGTGTGTGATTAATGGCAAATAGGCTTGCCTTTCTCTCTCCAGTGTTGGTGGTCCTTGTCCTCTCATTGTCTGTCTAGAGTTCTCATCAAAATAGCAAGAGGTAAAAAGAGTTAGACTAAATTGCCACAAAATGATTTAGGAAAATTGGTACTTGAATCCAGCACAAAAGCATACCATGTTTTCTTCATAAATAAAAGAATGTAGAAGTGGGCAATCAGGGCTAGAAGCCTGTTCTGGCACTAACTAGATATGTTACTTGCATATGTGCCTTCAGCCACTGGGCCTTAATTTGTTTTTCTCATCTCTAATCATGTGTTTATAACATGTGTTAATAGTAGAATTGTTGAAACACACACACACACACAAAACTATAAGAGAAGCCACTAGACCTGTGTCAGATATTTTTAATAAATGCAACCTTGCCTAACTCAGTTGGATTCCAAACAAATCTAAAAGTAGCGCCCTTCTAAATTGAATCAAGAGGTCTGTCCATAGTGGGCCTTGTTGAAGGCCCACCCCACAGGCTATTCATATCATGGGAATTTCTTGCAACAACTTTCTTTCTCAGCCCTTTACTTCAGGTTATAAATATGTCCATGTTTTTCTATTCCTAAAGATATCCCAGTCCTTGGGACTCCTTCCATAGGACCCACCTTCCACCTAAGCCTCATATGATCATCATAATATTGTACATATGCCCAGAAGCTCATTAGTATCATTATATCAGACTGAACTCTGGGAAGGGACTTACACAGATGAATAAAGGCAATATAATGGCCCCTTATCCAAACTATCAATCAGGGGATGCCAGGCTGGCTCAATGGGTTGAGTGCTCCCCTTGCAGTACCAGGGTCCGAGGATTAAGTCCTGGACGTGCACAGGCCCATATGCTGAACTGGAGTGTGCTTTCCAGGCAAGAGGCCCCTGGCCCGGTTCTGCTCTGTGCAGCCCTGCACCTACCTGTGTGGAATGAAACTGTGTCAAAAACTAATGATGTACAACTATGGAGACTGCTCTGGGCCCTCCCCCGTCTCTCTCTCTCTATCAAAACAATAAAATAAATCTTAAAAAAATAAAGAAGAAAAGAAAAAGACTATCAATCAAAGGCCCCATGCCCAGAAGGCTGTGACACCTTCAAAGGATAAAACTACCCAGATCCCAATAATCAACGCCTTTTGAGACACCTGTTCTTGCTTAAGGCCTGCTTCCACCTCTAAGAAATATACTTTTCCTGTTTTCTCTATCAATAAACTTTCACCCTTATAAAAAAGAAAATCTCAGTTCAATGTTAGTGTTTTCACAGATTTCACCTTGAGTTCCCTTGTCCCTTTCTGCATAACAGGATGATGGCACCTACTCTTAGATTATCAAAGATCACCCATGTGTTGGAGACTTTCAAATCTGTTTCAGCATAGACCTTACTGACACTGTTAACGCAAATATAACACATCTATCATTTAACTCCTCATACTCTGACTTCTGTTCCAGAATTCTCTACCTCAGTTGGCATTTACACCATCCACCCAGTCACCTCCACCAGAAACTTGCATTGTTTTGACCCATCCCTTTCCTTCACATTCATTAATTTTACTTTTGCTCTATTCCACAAGGAAACTGCAGAAAACAGTTTTCCCTTTTGAGAATTAGGTTCACTTTTTTTTCCTGTTTTTTTAAAAAGGATATATAAAAACTAGAAGGAAGGCATGTTAAATTCTCACAGAAAAAAGGTGCGAAGAGGTGCAGTTGTACTGCTTGCCCCAGTAAGAAAAAGAGAAAAGAAACTTCCTGACTATGGGTGAGAAATAGAACATTCGATGTCACTTTCAGTGTCTTGGGGGTCAGCCAGATAAAATGCCTCTTTGACTTGTACGATAGTAGCAATGGAATCAGGGAGACATGTCAGAAATATCCATCCTCCCAGGATGAGAATGTTTTGCTGTTGGATAAAAGAGTTGTTAGCAGAACAGCTTCCACAAGGTCAGACGCAGGGACATAGCAAATGAAAAGAAAATCAGTGAGTGAAAAAGAAAGTGACAAAGATGATTCTGAGTATGGTACTGCTTTTTCTTCTGCCTAGATGGTCAGAGAGAGCCAGGTAACAAGAGTTTCATGCGGTCCAATACACAAGGCGAGGGGGGTTATGGGGGAGACAGTGGTCAACAGTGAGTGACAAAAAAAATGGTGTCCTGAGAACAAAAAAGCTTAAATTCTAAGGAACAACCTGAGGTCACGCAGACAGAGGACTTTAAGTCATACAGTAAAACATATACCTATAGTACAACCTCAGACGTTTATGGTGAACTGCAAACTTTCGTTCATTCTATCTTGTACAAGATCACATGGGCCATGTCTTCCCAGAGCCCTTCAGAAACCAAAAGCTCTTCCAAAAGTGAACATAAATGCTATAATAAAGGAAGTGGACCACACAGACCTGCTTGCCCTAATCACGTGGGTCACATTCATGATTATGTTCTAGGACTTATAATAAGTTTCTTGTACATATTAATTCATCTGTTATCAGAACCCAATGAGAAAGTATTTATTCCTACTCCATCACTAAAGATACGTAAGGAAAATGAGGCACAGAGAGATCAAGCAACTTTCTCAAGCTCTCCAGCTAGAAGGTGATAGAATCTACTTTTGTACCTAAGCAGGCTGGGTCCAGAGTCTAATTTCTTCACCGTTTTGTCATGTTAGTCCACAGAGAGTACACAAGAGAGGAGAGTAAATGCTGCGTTCTTGAGATTAAAACTCAAAGAACATTATATAACAAGTACAGACAAAGAAACAAAATTAAGGGACTAGTTTCTGCCACTGTTCAGTCAGAAATCTAACTACGGACAGTATACTCATTCTTGCTCTGGATACAAGTTTTGTTGCTACACTATCACTCTTCTTTACTCTCACACTCATTATTAGAAAGGTCATTGAACATGCGTATTTATTGGATTTGCCAAGGACTGAGCGTATAGAAGTGAAAATAAGCAAACAGCAATTCTGCCACTAGCATTTTAGTATTCAATTGGTTCACAAAATACATAGGCAAAGTGTTTCTTAGGGAAGGTCAGGTTAGTCAGAAATTGCCCGGAACAGTGAGCGATAGACTCTCTCCGTGGGAGCCCGCAAAGTTTTCTTGGAGGAAATGCAGTTAAGATCCATTTTAAAGAAAGGTTTAAGACTCACTTAGAATAGTGAGATATATAATTTGAAGAAAAATGTCTTATCATAATTTTATATTTGGAAAGAAAAACACATTATTTTCATATTAGCACCAAACATTAAAGTTAAAATCACTTTTGCTAGTGGAATGTGAAGAAAATCAAGAAATATTTTATGAACTTTTCTGTTTATAAAGGAGACAGAGTTACTATAAAATGTTGATAATCACCTTTTTTGAAAATGAATTAGACTTCTAATCTAAGTGGTAAGATGAATGCACACTGTGACCTCTACCCTTTATTCTGAAGACCCAACAAGAATAATTACTACCCCCCCCCCACACACACACGATTTAGCACTCAGAAATTGAGGGTGAGGTGAGAAATATATATAACTTTTTTCTTTTCAGAATAAAAGAAGATAGCCACTCTTGAAAGGCAGCCAGATATCTCATGCATCAGAAAAGAAACACAGAGATACCAGTGAGTAAGGGGTAGGGACTCCTCATTTAGCAAATGAAAATATAAGATGTACAGTTAAACTTGAGTTTCAGGTTAAATGTATTCAACCTTCTCACATTAAAAAACATGGTTCAATTCTCTCTGAGATTCAGTTTAACCAGGTGTTCTGTATTTTAGCTTATGAGGAAGGGAAGCCACAGGCCAATGAAGCTCTGAGGTTAGAAACAGGTGGGGGCAACCCTGGGCCTAAATCCCTACATGTAGATGGAGCTAGCTCTTAATGGAAACCTGGAGGCTGAGACCAGGCAGCATGCCTCCAAAAGAACAATGTCAGCTTACTCCTCATGAGCAGTGACCACTTGAGAGGAGGACTCTGGATGTAGAGTCACCTTGTGGGAGCCTGGTACAGTCACTGGGGAACTAGGTGACCTTGGACAATTAGCTTACTATTTCTCTGCTCACTGTCTTCATCTGCTACCAAAAAATACATGAAATGTCTGCACTCACCTTATAAGGAGTGTTGCAAAGAGTAAATGAGAAACATAAAGAATTTAGAACTTTTAACCATTATCTGAGAATTCTAAACAAAGCTAAACTAAAAATTATAAACATAACTAAACTATTTTCTACAGCAAAAGGTGAGATAGTAATTTAACAAGCACAGATATACAACCTGTAACTAATTAATTAATTGAATAGATATTTATTAAGTTCCTACTATTTTGAGGTATTATACATATAGTGTTCAGCCAGAATTATGAAGCCTTTGTTCTTTTAGAATCTACATTTCAATGGAAAGAGGCAGATGATTCACAAATAAATAAGTAAACAAGATGTTTTCAGAGAGTGATACATTCTGCAATGAAAATAAAATAAGTTGATATAGAGGAGAGGAAAGCAAAGATAGCTATTCCAATGGTCCGGGTCATGTTGGTAGTCGTGATTGGACTGTAGCAATGGATATTGAAGGAAGTGGATGTAGGTTGTACATGCATTTAAAAGAAGAATCAAGAAGATTACCAATGGATTGGATATAGAAAAAAAGGTATTAAAAAAAAGAGAAATTAAAGCTAACTACAAGAGTTTGGCTTTAAGCAACACGGTGATGTCATTTGCTGAGACAGTCAGATATCAAGTATCACATAGATACACATATGCATGTGCCCACACACACATTTTTTAAAAATGTGTTTTCAATCTCATCTAAATATGGGCAGTATTTAAAGCTGTAGGATTAGGAGCTCACTCATGGAGACAGCATAGACAGATGGGAGTAGAGAACCTAGGATATAGGGGAAAAGCTGAGTCAAAGTTGACTCTGAAGTTTCTGGATTGAGTTAAGGGGTCAGATGGTAAGTTCATTGACCAAAAAGGGGTACAGGAAGAGAAACATATTTTGAAGGAAAATGATACATTCAGACTTACAGACATTGAGTTAGCACTGTCCATAATAAATGTGGGTAGAGATCTCCAGTGAACAATTTAAAATACAAGTCAGAAGATAATGTGTAGTTCTTTCATGCAACTAGACTAAGTGATCAGTTTGAAAATCAGAGAATACCAAATCAAGGCACAACTCCAGTTCACATCCAGGCATAGGGCACAAAGCATCTCATGATGGCGAGATGGGAATGCAATGCAGGATGAAACCCTTCCACTGATATGACCAGGTACTAGTCAAGTGTCTAAGACCAAGTACCTAAGGAATATAATAGGAAACAAGGAGCTGCTTCAGGAAAGTTGTGGGAAATAAGACCAAAAATAATATAAAAATTTTAATCATTAGGGAAAACATACACACCAGGTAGGAAATAAAATCTAAGAGGAAACCAAAATATTAGGACATTTATCAATACGGGGATTCAGTTGGCAAATATTGGGCCCAATATTCAAAACTGAAGGACAAGGTGAGAGACAGATATATGAAGAAAAAAAAAAAAGGATTTTCTGTGCATTAAAAGCAGATGCTAAATTGAAGCTAGTTAGGTTGCAAACCTGACTGAAAATAGAGTTTCTGAGCATAAGGTAAGAGTTCCTCAAATCTTTTCTTCTGTACAATAAGATTCAACATAGACTCTGGAGATGGAGCTGAACTATGGGCACAGTCAGTTAGCCTTGATTTTGGAGAACTCATCAGTAAGAGAGCTGAAAGTCACCCACTGACATGAGCTAAACTGATGAAATGTTTCAGGAAACAATGTTGGCCATCTAGCTCATTGTTTTACTTAAGGATCGGTCATCTAGACATATTTTCTGTCTACAGTTACCTACTTTGTTGCTGCAAGAGAAACTCAGGGAGGTAGATCCTGTTTGCTTTTTAGGGCCATTATCTCTGTCTTTCATTATCTCACCAGATTTGTTTCTTGTTGCTCTTCTAGCCCACTTCTCCAAAAGGCTTTTATCTTGTGGTTCCTAATACCTATTATTTAACCTCAATCTTTTCTTTGGTCTAAAAGTCCACTTGATGACTCCTGAAGGGCAATAGTGTGTTAGCATCCATCCCCTTTCAACTGGAATTCTCACATAACCCATGATGCCAGAATAACTTGTCACTTTCAGTATTTTTAGTTTTTCAAATCTCATGTTTCGTTTTTGCAGAGGATGCTAAGAGGATGAGGAAAATGTGGTAGTAGGAAGGGAAAATCAATATCCCACAGGAAGCTAAAAGCTCTGTTTGCTCTTGTGCCTGACGCCAGGTTATGGAGGGAATATTTCTGCAAAGTCTAAGACTGCTTATCTTTTCCCAAAGGTTTAGTGAAGCGTCATTCTGAAGGTCTCCCAGGAGAATAGGTCAAAACTTTTAAAGTGCTCTTTAACACTGATTTTTTTTTCTTTTTCATACCAAACTTCTTGAAAGAAGCCAAAGAAATAACAGAGTGTGGGGGACTGAATCTTTGCTTTTCCCCCAGCATATAAAAACCACCTCAGGGGAGAGAAGAGGAGAAGATGCAATGCTAAAGAGCTAGATTACAGTTACTACAAATGTAGTTGGCTTATTCCATCATGATTGGAAAAATTCATGGAAATTTACATAATGTTGGCCTGATCCTTCTGTAAAATGTGAATCATGGTACTTATCTGAATGCATAACATAAGTCCCTGGTATGGGAATAGCATGTATACGCAGATGCTTTGAACTCAATTGGAAGACTACCTCCTTAAATTAAAATATCCTTTAAATTATTTTTGAACCCCTCTCTATTGAAATTGGCCTTAAAGATATAATCATTCTTTCAGTAGTACAGTACCAAGCACCTACTCCTCAATCTGTGAAAGGCATTAAGAATAAGGTATGATGAACATGATAGTTACTAAATTACGGAGATCATGGATCAGTAGAAACAATAGTTATTTCCTACACAGTATGCTAAGGACTATAATAGGAATCGCAAAAGAACTATGGAGTACTAAGAAGGAGAGCATAAGATAGGTATGGAGAGTTAAGAAAGCTTCTTGGAAATAGTGATTTTTACTTGAGATTTTTTTTTTTTTTTAAATCTTTTTGCCCCTTTCTTTTTTTTTTTAATAATATTTTATTTATTTATTTATTTTTGACAGAGAGAGAGAGAGAGAGAGAGAGAGAGAGAGAGAGAGAGAGAGAGAGAGCCGAACTGGGGAGCTCCCAGCCCAGCACATGGGTCCGCACGGGTGAAGGCCGGGACTCGATCCCTGGTCCCCGGTGCTGCAAAGTGAGCGCTCAACCCACTGAGCCATCCCGGCCTCCCCTACTTGAGATTTTAAGAGTGCATAGGAGATAAAACAGTTCAAATGAGGAAGGACAGTGTTCAGTCAGAGAGAAGCACGTGGGTAAAGGTTGCAAGGGAGGAAGAACGTGGCAGGAAAAATTGAAAGAGCTCAAGATGGCTGGAACCTAGATGTAGGGAATGAAGGGGGTGTATCAGGCTTCTGACATGGGTATCTATGTAGATGGTGATGGCTATTCATCGATCTAGGACAAGAGGTGGGAGTAACAGATTTGACTTAGAAGACAATCAGTCCATTTCTATTTTTCTATTTTATATTTTGAAGTTTTGGTAGGCTATCCAATTGGTGATATTCAGTGAGCAATATGTGATTCTGAAATATAGGAGAAATATTTGTGCTAGAAATAAACCAATACAATCATAACAGACATTTGTCACATAGCTACTAGATGCCAGATACTGTGCTAAACATATCAAATACATGATCTCATTTCATTTTAATAACAACTTTATGAGATAAATACTTTTTAGAAATTAAAAAAATTAGTTTTAGAGCTGTTGACTGTTTTGCCTGAGATATAAATTGGAAAATTACAATTACGGCTCTTAAAGGCTAATCAAAAAGAAAGAGTTCTATGTCTTCATAATCAAAAATGATTTAGATAATTCAGAACCAGTTACTATTAGTGAACTTGATTTTTCACTCTTTCATAAGGCTTTCCAAGGAATATTAGTCATTTGCAACAACCAAATCTATGCTAAACAACAAACAGAACCCTACAGAACTCTTAATACATTGAAAAGAATGTTTTGTATGAATTCCAAAGATGTTAACTATTTTCATGTTTGCTTAAAAAAATTAGAAATACTCTACCTAACTTTGAATTCACTTAGAATTATTTTCATTAGCACTTATACATCTATAATAATGTGCTTATTTACTTGATAATGTTTTATGTCGTCTCCCCCTGCAGACCATAAAATTCTTGAAGACTGGGATGTAGAGAGAGAATATAAATAGAAGTATAGAAATCAGTATATGACACACAGTAAGTTTGAAAGAAAAAGACAATGAATGAATGCACACCACCAGGCCACAGATATTAATAAATTTCTAGAATGAACAACAGCAAGGCATTCCTAACAATCTTTTTCCTATAAAGAAACATTGCAGTAGTAAATGGTCTCCCCTAAAGGGGAGCATCAGCATTCAAACCACCTGATCTTATACATCACATCTTCTCCCCAGGTTCCTCTCATTACGAAAATCAGCAGTAACTGGAGAAGTCTAATATAAAGGTAGACAACTCTCTGCAGGTAATACCATGGAACGTCAGCATTGATCTAGTTTTAATCCTGTCCAGGTTTTAAATACTCTAAGAATGAATACGTGAAAAAAAGAAGAATTTTATTTTCCTTTTGTCACTACCCTAGCTTCCATAGTAATACAGAAATGCCTAAAGTGGCAGACATTGAGTTTATGAGGTAAATAATGAAGTTGATAGATGGGGCTACACTCTGAGGAGTGGAATGAAGATTAGACCAGGGATGGCCAGTAGTGGAGCATTCCTCTCTCTTCCATCCATCCTGCAAGGATCCCTAGTCAGCCAATGCACTGAGGCTCCGACATAAATCAGGGGCAACAACGAATGAGCATGAAGAAAAGGCCTGGCAGCCACGGCACTGCAACCATAAATCAGGAACTAATTCACTCCTGTGAGATGCCTCGTTTGATTAATTTATGTCAGCATTTTCTGCGCTGTCAGGCTCAGTCCCTTGTGTCTTCCCCATACCTTCATTTGCCACCTTCTCTAGTACAAATAAGTGCCCATCCTCACCACCACACAAGGAAGAAGGAAATGGAACACCGTAGTATATTCTAGAAGACTGCGTAAGATTAGCACCATTTCCTCCATGAATTAGCTAGTGAAGGAGGACAGGACCTCAGTGAACCCAGGCTACATGCTGGATGAAATAACCACTTTCTAGTTTCCCCCAAAACACCATTCCCTGTGCTAGATAGCAAAAGAAGGTAACCAGACCCTCACCCTCAACTACAGAAGACAGAACAGTTTTCTTAGCAGTATTAGAAAAGTATATCAATATTTAATTCTCATGATGCAAAGGCAATGAGGAACATTACCATTTATAATAGTGGAGAACTAGAAACTACCTAGATATCCAACAACTGTAAAATTCATAGTATAATATGTACCTAATAAATATAAGTATTTACTTTTATTTGTATGAAAAAAAAAATCATGGAGTGCTGTTTACTGGGGGGGAAAAGTCAACCAACTGAATGTGGAGAGTGTTTCTGTTGTTTTCTGGGAGAAAAAAAAATGTACGTGTGCCTATCTATATGTTCATCACTCTACTATTTTAGTTCATTAAACTCAAAGTTCTAATTATTTGTGATGAATATTTATTTCTTAGGCACTAGAAAAGAAGTCCTTAAGACTAGACTTAACTAAGACTGGAGAATAGAATTCCCAAATCCTGGAAGTTGAATTTAGACCTGTTTGTCACGAGCTTGCTAACGTAAAAGATATACTTGGTGTGATAGTCTCAGCAAACGTAAAAAGGAGACTCTGTTATATGTGAGAGAACCATGATCTATGTGGGCAGACAGAAAATGACCGCAGCTCGATTCAAATGGAAGAGCTGAGGGTCAGAAAGGATGTGGTTGAGAGGAAGGACGTGTATCTGCTAAAAGTCCACCAGGCCCTGAGCTATAACAGGGCATTCTATTTTAGGGCTGATGGTGATGAAGTTTTCTCAAAGCCCAGCGAGTCATCTCCTCTATTAATTATTTATTCTTCTTATTTAAAATGTTTATACCTTACTTACTTTGGTACAGGTTTACAAGTATAGCAAAAAAACCCACAAAAAACAAAAATAGACCAACTAGGTTTTCCCATTATAGACTACAACCCATGACAGGTAACATCTATCAAGAACACACATTTTCTGTTCACACGTTTAATTAAAAAGCTTGAAATTGAAAGGGAAGGACAGGAAAGGATGATGAACCCTAAAAGCAAATTCTATAATTCACTGACTGTGTGTGTGTGTGTGTGTGTGTGTGTGTGTGTGAGAGAGAGAGAGAGAGAGAGAGAGAGAGAGGGAGGGAGGGAGGGAGAGAGAGAGAGAGAGTTTTCTAAGAGAGTCTGGATTTAAAGTATTCCTAGATGATCAGCATTAGGTACGATCAACCACTCAGGACAGGTATGCATGATGTAAATGGATATATCCGGGCTCTAAATTCTGTCTTCCATTGTAGATGAGAGCTGTGAACTTACACAGAAAGCAAGTGAAAGTGTGCAATGAATGAGATCCGTATACTGGGAGCTTGGTCCTTAGATTATAAAAACAAAAGTTTAATTAGCCTAGAAGAGACAGCAACAGGTTGGAGATTATGGGAGAGCAGTCATTCTGAAACTTGGCTCTCCATCAGCACAATGCTGATTCTGTGCGAAACTGAAACAGGCTGCTTTACGAGGTAATGTGACTCCGTCATGAAAGGGAGCAATGCAGTAGTCCTCAACTGTTTTGCATTCATGGCACTGTTTTAATGCAAAATCTTCAAAACAACATCAGGCAGGTCATCCAATTACCCTATAATCTCAGCTTGTGGCTTAAAGGAAAATCTCTCCTTCCAGAAGAGCATCTACAATTGTCCCATAACTCCCTGCAGTGTGAACCACGCTGTCTGCCCCCGACACTGTCTTCAGATCTTCACATCTTCCTAAGGTCACGTCGCCTGGGCATGATATCTGTGCTTAGTGCCACCTTTAGGCGCAACTGAGCATTATTCCTCGCAAACCGTAATTCGCCCAGCAACAGGTCACGTGATCCCTTCTAGTGTCAGGCATCGCCTGGCTCTTCCACACGCTGCGGTTTTGTAAAAACAAAGCTTACGCCTTCTTTGGTATTTAGCAGTCCATCTGTGAAGGGCTCGAGGAAGCGGATGTCCCTCCACGAAGCTTTTGAGAGCTACTGACCCAAAGCAGCGGTGGGCTGCATGCCTAATGCAGCGCTAACAAGATGTGGGGGGGGAGGCTGAGTGACCGAAAGGCCTTTTTAGAATTCTGTAATTCGAAGGAAGGGAATGAAAATGAATGCACATTCTGCCAGGACCTTGAGGAAATCAGAAGTCTTGAATCACTAATGTTAATTTATGATTTTGGACAGGTTGCTTGGACTTTATTAGGCTTAGCTAATCCACTGAAATGAATGAGCAAATTAATAAACAAGTCAAAATCCTGCTATCCCCTGGACATGAAAGATTGCGCCAGAGCCCAGCGTTCCCAGGGAGAGACACGCCAGAATCTAATTATTGAGGCAGCAACAGAAAATGTGAATGAAACTCTGGTTTTCCTGCCCCTGCACAGCCCTTCCCAGGACTGGAATCTTGTGGAGAACACGACTGCTCAGAACTATCCATTGACATGAATAATGGTCGGTGCCACACTGACGTCCACAGAGTTTTCCAGCTGCTTCTATGAACGTGGAATGTCTACGGAATCGGCACCACGTATTCACAGAAATGCTGCCAAGATCTGATCTCAAAGCACTGGATTAAACATTCAGAATCACTTTCTGCAGAATTTCATTTACTTTGTGAGGAATATGGTGTCGGGGGCCATCTGGTCACTTTCAAGCTGCCTCTGCTCTGTTGAGACACACTGAGTAAATGAAGGCTGCCAGGAGGCCATTCCAAGGTTGAAGACTGACTTAAGGTAGCACTGTTGACATGCACATGTTAGGATTCATTTTGATTAGTCAAGTGGTATTATTTTCCAAGGACAAATGCTCCTAAATTAACAAATTCATCCATGTTTTAAAATCAGCAGGTTTTGCCATTCCTGATACTAACACATGACAGCTATGATGAAAGGTCCCTGGACCTCACTGGCCTCAGACACAAGATGGGCATCGCCAACTGGATTGTGCAGGCAGTTGTGAGAAACTGCCTTCTGGAAGCTCTTGGTACAGGCTGGGGTCAGAGATTGCGACCACTATGTGTTGTGTTCTTTCCTCTGAGGTGAAGACAGCCCATTGCTCCCCCTCTGCAGGCTGCCTGCTCTGGGTGACCTGTGTCACAATGACCTTCCCAAGTGGCTTGACCCAGTCTTTGGTGGAAATTTCTGCAACTCAGAAGGTTATTCCTTTACAATGAATGTATATTTATTAGCTACTTGTTAGGTGCAATGTATACAGTAGAATCATGTTTTTCTATCTCCAGAGATGATATACTAGATTGGAGAGATAAGACATACTCACCTGAAAGTCAGGAAAAGAATTGAAAGAGACATTATTTTGGAATGTAGACAACCACTATGCATCACAATTTTACAGACATAGAACAGTATGTACTCTGAGCAAAAGTTTGAGTATACAAATGAGCAAGACAGATGTGAAAAGGCCAAGGGTTTCATAGAGAGCTCAAGTAAGAATATTCAACCAAGGTACATTTTTCCACAAAGACTTTAATTAATAGTTTGGGGGAGTTTAATAAGCATAATTGATATAATTATTGCTCAAACTCTGAGACAAGGAGATTAATTTAAGCATGCAGGGTTTACACAAACATATGCACGGAACACAGATGTCTCAAAGAAAAATTATTTCTATTTTATATTTCTAAATTCTTTTCCCCCACTGTGTCTGAAGAGGTAGAAAACTGACTTAATTCCTCTTATGTAAGAAAAGGTGTTTTTCTAAGCTGCTGTCTGATATCTCTCTGCCTCTTTCCCTCTAGTCACAACCCTTTGATTTACTATCCTGTTGGTGACCAGACCTCAGCCACCTCTGTCACTCACATAACCAGAAAGACTTCAGGAAATATCTACTTTCTGTCCATGTGGTGTTGGTTTGGAAATGTATTTGGGAAATACATAGACAACTGCAAGATACACAAGTGAAGTAAAGATAAATAAATAAGATAATTTACCAATTAGTAAAGATGAACAAGTCAGTAACCCTGCCTAAGGGAATTCCTAGGAAGGAGAAACAATTCACTAGTAATAATAATGACAACAAACATTCCAGGCCTTGGTAGGCCTTTCACAGGTTTAGCCGGTGCCAGTGGACTGAACCCCATTGAGGGGATGAAGCCTCTTTCTTCCTGCAGGAGCCCGAGGATATGGCATGAGACTTGTGGAGACGGGGACTCCCTGTTGCTGAGAAGAGGAGGGAAAATGGTGAGCCAAGGAAGTGGCTATACAAGTCCAGGGGAAGAGTTAGTTCATGCTCTCTCTCTTCTTCATCCTTCACGCAGCATGAGGTGCCTGCAAAAGATTGGACACCACACGGTATAAGGAGAGGATGGTTCTGTTGTGAAAGATCTCACAGTCCATGGGGATTTGGACCCATGGAGAGACTGTGACCACAGATACACACCAGAAGCAAAGTGTGTGGGCAAGTAAGAAAAGGCGATGTTGGACTTCATCTTGAAGGTAAACTTGATGTTTGTTAGGAGCAGAGGAAAGGACATTCCAGGTAGAGGAAGACCATGATGTGAGGAGGTAGCTGTGGGTGGTCTGGCCACCAGATGACAGGTGTCTGTAATAGTAGCTGAGGATGGAGGCAGTGGGAAGGGGAGGAAGGTACAGATTATGAGAGACCTTGAGCAAGACAACATTTGTTTTAGGCAACTAATTACAGAAGGACATTGACGGTAACCAGAAGACCCAAACATGACCCATGTCCCTGCTCAGGAAAAGCAGAGAATAAGAAGGGACTTGAAGAAGGAAGGGGTCAGCAGTGATGAGCAACCTAACTCCGTGTCCACCAGAGAACTGTACTGAGCATGGGTCTCCACACACAATTGTTTTATCTTCTCACCACCTTTAGTGAGAAGGGTCAGATTAACCATGGATCTAATGCCAGGGTCATTGTACCCTTCGCTCCAGCTGGGTCTTCATGGGATTCATTCAGACCTACTTGGCCCCTGGGCTACCCATTGATGAGTGAGAAAAATGCTTCCTGGCCTCTGGTGTGAGTGAAAAACCACAGTTCCTGTCATGTGAAGGGAGACGTGTAACCTCAGAAGCTGATTATAGATGCATAGCAATCAATGAACTGATCTTGCTTCTTCCCAGAGCCTCCCTCTGTGTCCTTGCTCAGTGTGAATTTAATTGAAATTAGAACAAATGTGTGTATCATGTAAATTGTCTGCAAAAGGGGCAAGGTTATCACAAGGACACCAGAACCATATCCCCTCTCCTCTCTCTGTTGGGTAGAAAAACAAGAGGAACCCTGAAAGGCAGGGCAGGGGTCTCCAGAGAAAAATGAAATGCAGGCTTGAAGAAAGGCTTAACCAGATTGAGAGAAGAGTCTTCCAGCACAGTACTTGCCCTGCCTTAGTTTTCCACTTGTGACATGGGCATAACCTTGCTCACCCTGATCATGCCAGGAAAGTCATGAAGACTCCATTGTCAGAGCATTATACACGATCTGGGAAGACTTGTGCACTATGTCCATGAGCTAGGATTGTAGAGACAGGTAGTATTCAGAGAAGCAAGAATATATGAGGGAAAGTAGGATTTAAAAACCTCCATTTTCGGGATGCCAGGGTAGCTCAGCAGGATGAGCACTTGCCTTGCAACCACGAGGTCCAGGAATCAAATCCCGGCCCTGGCCCATGCAAACCCATATGCTGAACTGCAGCTGATCATTGCTGGGATGGCGGTGAAGGTCCTCACCTCCCATTCAGCAGGCCCCCAGTTCGGTTCCTGCCCCACATGGCCCTACATCCACCTGGAAGAATGAAACCATGTCACAACTAATGATATACAACTATGGAGACTGCTCTGCGCCCTTCCCACTTGTCTGTCTGTCTGTCTGTCTGTCTGTCTGTCTCACTTTCTCTCAAACAATAAAATAAATTTTTAAAAACCAAACCTCTTTTTTTCTCTAGAGTTATTATGTCCACACAGCCTCTATACAAATGTTCACAGCAGCTTTGTTAATAGTAGCCCCAAAGCAAAAACAATCCAGATGTCCTATAGTAAGGTGAATGGTGAAACAAACTACAGTGCATCCACCCCATAGACTATAACCAGAGATAGAAAGGGATGAACTATTGATACATAATATCCTGGATACATTTCAAAGAAATCATGCTGTGAAAAAGAAGCCAATCTTAAAAGTTTACATGCTGCATGATTTTCTTTATGTAGCATTCAGAAAAGGACATCCTTATATAAATGAAGAACCCATTAGGGGTAACCACGGAGTGGGAGGAGAGGTAGGACATGGGACAGAGCTGGATGTGGTTACAAAAGGGCAATGTGGCAGGTCCTTATTGTGTTGCAACTGTTCAGTATCTTGACTGTGGTGGTGGACACAGGAACCTACACGTGATGAAACTGCACAGAACTAAATGCACACACACACAGTGTATAAGTAAAACTGAGAAATTGGAGTCAGATCTACGGATTGTATGGCTGTCGATGCCTTGCTTGTGCTATTGTATGATAGTTTTGCAAGATGTTACCACTAGAGGAAAAAAATACACAGAACCTCTCCATATTATTTCTTACAACTTGATGTGCATCTATAATTAGCTCAAAACAAAGACAAAACTTTAATAAAAATTGATATGGGAGAATAAATACTGTAACCTTTCCCCAGCAATGATACCATTGTTCTGGAGAGGCCATATATATTTGTGCCCTAAATCATGAGTTACAAAATGAAACTCCAGGGCAATCTTTCCTCATCAAAACTAACTCTCTTCTAGATTGGATGTCAGCTACTGACAACTGCCCATGACTCTCCCTCAGATTGGGTCCCTGTGCCTTGAGCCCTCAGTCTTCAGAAAAGATATGACTGGCAAAAAGCTTCCATCAGACAAATTACTAATCCATGCGCTCACATGTATGGTGAGGATTTGCATAAATCAGACACATTTCACACTGTCTTTTCCAGCCACTTGCTCAATGCCTCATCTTCAAAAGGCAATGATGTGGTACTGATCCCCAGCAAAGCAATTGGAGGGCAGCGCTGGAGCTGGTCTCTGCTTTATTGCTGGCACTAGCTCTCTCTTAGAATGTCCTCCTCCACAGCCTGGCTTCCCTTCCAATCCACCTTCAATAAAGCCTGGCACAAGGAAACAACCTTTTCCAGTGGCGCAGCTGTTCAAGACACTAGCTTTGAAAAGTGCTATTCATGCTCTTCTGTTCCTTCCCTTTAGGTATTTAGCACACTGAGATTTTCAAGACAAAATGTGATGTCACCCCTACTATGGAATAATTTCACTGCTCTCAGCTGATGACACTTCAGTGTTTCAAAGAGAAAAATCCATGTGATAGAAAAAAAAAAAAGACTTTCTTTGCAAAATGTCAATCTTCTGAAAAATGGGTATTCTCCTGTAGCCAAAATCCACAGTAATGTGAGACTGAAAGATTAGCCAGTTATTTGATTTCTTATTATTTTGGTGATACAAAAATACCTTAGCCTTTTTAAAATGTAAAGAAAAGACGCAGTTATGCAATTTGTGTGGTTATCCTAGCTGAAGAGGTCTCTTGTTCTTTCTTAGTAACACCAACCCAAGGTTAGTGCAGCTGCCCAGCTCACTGCCAGCCATGCCCTCCAGAGCTAGCATAGCAGAAAGGAAAGGAAGAGACAATCCTCTTGCTAAAGAAGGCAGCCAACTGAATGCTCAACTTAGAAGAATGTGGATTCATCCAATTTCTAAAGGGATACCATACACCTTCAGCAAGAGGTGCCAGGTGCTAAGAATTTTCAAGGACTGTCAAAAGTGGCAATGCTCTTTGTCAGCAAACAAGAAAGCCAGACCTAGATGCCAAAGGTTAGCTCACCATTAAGAAAAAAGAAGCAAAAATAGTAAGTTCCTGATGGAGTGCATATAAAATTATGTGGTAAGAGTTTGAATTACAATAGTGTCAGAAACTTGGTAGAAATGAAGGAAAAGAAAGAACATATGGTGGAGATTGGGAGCTATCCTAAATCTCTGTCCTCTCAAAGAAAAAATTATTTCTCCCTAGAGAACCATGAAGGAGTTGGTCCCCAAATTAATCTGCTAGTCTGAAGTTCTAGACTATAAACAGACAAGACGAGGACCAGATGTGTCAAAAAAAATAGAAAAGGTGGTAATTTTGTCAACAGCATATGAGATAGGTAAAGATGCCATATGGTACCATGTTAAACTCAAACTAAAATCTCATTACTATAACTTTCTTTTGGGTTCATATCTCTGATTATAAGTGCCTATTGAAAAGAAAACCTCATGAATCCCAATCTCATGGCAATTCTAGGTAGACATGAAACTCTAAGAAATATTAAAAAAATCTCTTTGGAGCTGAATCTTGTTGGAGTCTTACAAAAGTAAACAGGACATGTGCACTATCCGTAGAGTTTTTGCTGGATAAACTGGAGAGGAAATTCTTAATAATCTCAAACTGTGTCCTAAATCTAATCTCATTCTTCAAAGTCATAGTTCACCACCTAGGACAAAATTCACTCCACTCAGGGTAGTAGGGGACTTGTCAAGTTTCCTAAAGAAAAAACATTCAGTTTGGTGGCAGTGTTATGAGCTGAGAAATCCAACTCCAACGGTATTTCAGAATTGCAACCTCCTGATGGTAAGATATTTTCTTGTAACCACTGTGAGATCGCTATCATATTCATTACAAAATTACTTTACAGCCTGACACTATACTGGCAAAATCCTACACAAATTTATGAGAATGTCTTATATATGAGACCACCACCATGTTATTTTAAGAGATACAAAGAACTATAAAGCTGGAGTTTTTATCTTCAAGGTGCTCATAATGTGCTTGAAATAAACATTCATAATATATAACTAGAAGTAAAAGGTAATGTGTGAGTTAGTGCTAAAATGGACTACTTGGCTCATGACCCTGAAGAGAAAATAGACATTAAGAGGCCTCCAGGCCTTCCTGCATATCATACTCTAAACAGGTACCTTGGTTTTCAATCATGCTCAAGCCTACTTTCATTCACAGTGAGGTATGATCCACTGGTTCTCCTTAGAGGCCCACTTATTTACGTGGCACCAACCTGCTGCCATGTCTGATAACGTGTAATCTATTTGTCTAGCACAGCAGATAATGAGATTGAACAAATATGGGGGGGAAGTAGGGCCTTGGGTAGTGAGCCTAATCCTGGAGCAGAAGGAAGAGGGTCAGAAAGGCAGATGCTTCAGGTCCAGAACAACTAGCATCTACCATTTGAAATTCACGCATTACTCTATCTGGTCACTCAAGCAGCCTTCATTGAGTGCCCACCTTGTCAGAAGACACGACTGGATGGTTGGGGAGATACAAGGATGAATATAATGCAAAATGGGGGCAAATGATGGTGGCCATAACTGAGGAAAAGGCAATGTCATGGGCAGGGTCAGAGGGGAAGCTGATTCTTATAGAGATAAGATGAGGTTCCTGGAGGAGGTGGGCTTGGGCTTCTCAGCCTTAAAGGATGCGGAGCTTGGGAATGAGATGCAGCCTGGAAGGGATGGGGAAGAGGGTGCCTGAAAGAGAGAGAGGGCTTTCCTTGAGGAGGGGAGGTGGTCTGAGTAGCAAGACTGCTCATGGCAGCAATGTCTGTCCCTTGGATGGAAGTGTGCTCCGCTGGCTTTCCACAAAGTACACATAAAAATCAGCATTGGCAGATCTATAAAGCCCGGGTCCATTAAATTAACTATCTAGTTCAAGTAATTAAGACAGGGAACTTCACTTCAGTAGGGCAGTAGATTTCTGCTATCAAGTGGGCAGTTATTCACGGGAGAAAATTGATTACATCTCAACAAATATGTTTTTTAACCATATCTTATTTAACATTTGACCTTTTTCAGCAACACTGGAAATCTTTTCCTAAGCAGGTAAATTATTGCCTACTGACAAAAATAGAGAACCGTTTCCCACAGGACATTTCTGTCTCATTCTAAATCTTTCCTTCCTAAATGTGGTTTCCTTCATTCCTCTTGGGACCCTGTGTGAATGCTGTGCACATCTTGCATATGAAAAATTTGTTTGATGACCAGCTTGATGTTTCTCCCCAATCTTGGTTTTATTACACTTTATTGCAGAAAATTTCTGGCAGCTTCTACAAAACCAATACTATAAAGCTTTCAAACTTCACACTTAAAAAGTCTTGGGTACAGAAAAGCCAAAATGTGAGAAATGCAGCACATTAATGATAAACTTCAGACCTTACAAAGAATAAGTGTCAATCTATCAGTTGCTTCATTATCCCTACCATATCTTAAGAAAGGCAAGAACGGACACCCATAATCAGAGTTCATTCTTCAATTACATTAGGATAATCATTGTCCAGATCCATTGATGCTTGTATAAAATTATTTGATTTCCCACACTAAAAGGTCTTTTATTACTAACCATCAACACCATAATAGCAGTCCTAAATGTGAAGAAAAGCCACTTAAATTAATACAGCTCTCTGACTTTATTTCACTATGTCAGCAGGGCCTCTCTTAGAGCTGCTGCAGGATTCAGCCAATCACACGGAGGGCACACGGCTGTGAACAATGCATCCAACAGGAAGGACAAAATGGTTGCACAGTGGAGTCATGAGGGGGTGGAAAGAATTGGAGAACAATGGTGCATAAAGAATACAGAAGGTTAAACTTACTAAGAAAACTCAATGAGAAAGGGGGCCGGGGGCATAAAAGATGGTCAGGGGACTACAAAGTAAGGAAAATTGTGCCTTTTGGTTTTCAGGCCCTCATGACTGTTTTATTTCAGGTGAAAAAGCACCAGTTCATGGTTGACATGATGTCACTCCTTGGTGGAACACTGATCAGTTTATACCTTCCCTTTCTGTAGCTCTTTTTCTCCAGTATGACATGTAAAGAAGTCTTCACTCTCATTCCACAAATGCAAAATTTAAATACATATCACTTGCAAATTCTATAAAATGAAATAGTGAGTTTTTTAAATGAAATTCTCAGAGCACAAACATGAGTACTGTTTTTCGAAGTCTTCACTTTGAGAGTGTACAAGGGCTGTCCAGAACGTATCCAGCCATGTGATCTGAAAAGGAGACATTTATGGCTAGATTTTTTTCCAGCCACCCATGTATGTACTTATTCCAATGATGGCTCGACCACAGTGCTGGGCATTTACAGTGTATCTTTGAATGTAGCCAGTTTAGATTTAAAACCAGAAATCTAGCTTCAAGTCTTTGTACTTACATTGGTTCTGATCCAAACAGATATTATACAGCTTGATCATTTAGCTAGTTCATCAGGCTTGACTTTCCATAACACAAAATTGCTTTTCAGAAGTGCTTCCACTCTGAGGAAAATCAGATTTGTTACCTCTGAGGATATGCAAAAAAAAAAAAAAAAAAATGTGCTTCAGGCTATCTATGTAATTTCAAAAGATAAGTTGTCTGAATGTGATACAATAGGAAGGAATAGACATGATGGGGAGGAAATACCTGGCCTCCCATGTAGATTTTAAGATAACTCATTTGCTCGTTTCAATTTGGAATGCTTTGTACATATCATTCCTGTGACCTAAGAATGAGTAGGAATTTAAGTGCAAGCCCACAGCCTGCCTCAACTAGCCTCTGAAATAAATACTCATACCAGGTGGGATGCACTGAGATACTGGAAAAACCAGAGAGAGTAGAAAAATGGAGGAAGAAGAAATAGGAAAATGGAGATTGGTACTGGCTCCCAGGTTACATACTCAGTATCTTTGTGACCTCTGGTTTCTGTCATTCTACACATATTTATTGTCTACAATATCCAGATGTTTCAGATTCTTGGATTATGTATATTAACAAAACAGGCGAAAATTCTTGTCCTCACATATTTTACTTTAGGAGGTACAGGCTAGCATTAATCAACAACATAATAAGCCAAGTATATAGCCTTTTAGATGGTGCTAAGTGTTGTAAAAACATTTTCAAAGAGAAAAATAAGGGAACTGGAGCTGGCGAAGAGTCTCAAATTTTTTTTTTTTAAGATTTATTTTATTGTTTTTGACAGAGACAGAGAGAGACAGAG